>RJWH01009726.1:0-20831 GCA_004363575.1 Solenodon paradoxus
TTCCAATTACAGTACTGTGCTTTCTGTTCCCTCCTGGCCTCAAATCCCAACCAGGGGAGTCCCTTTCACCCTGGCTGGGTCTGGAAGGGGGCCTGGCCAGTAAGGAAAGTCAGGGCATCAGACAGTGGAGCCGTGTGGGCCTGAAGGCTGGAAGCCCACAGTGCTCTTCACTTCCTGGGACTGGTCTGGGCAACCAGGCCCTCTGCCTGCCCTGGGATTTGGGGACTTGAGCCCTTGTGGGGTCTGTGAAGCCTGGGAGCAGGGGCAGCCTTCAGAGATAAGACCTCCTGTACTGGATGAGGCCCTGAGGGGGGCCCTCCTTAGGAGAAGCACTGGAGGGGTTGCAGGAGAGCAGGTCCTAGAGGCTGCCAGTGCTGGGTGGCATCTATCACCTCCATCACCCAACACACTGGCAGACACCACATGCCTAGAGGGCCACCCACTCCTTCCTCTAAACCCAGCTCCTCCTGCTGCAACTGAGAACCCCTTTATTCTTTTCCTCCTGCCCTTTGGTGGCCCTGCACCAGCATGGCCAGCACCGCCCTGACACCGCCCTGGTCCCATGTGTGAGACGTGATGGGAAGGCAGGGTAATGGGTTGTTGGCCCAGGTCTTACCTGCCAGTGAGCTGGCTCGCTCCTGAGACAGGGCAGCACCATGCCAGACTGTGAGTCAGGGACCTACCCCACCTTGAGTCCAGCCATGCCAAGGACCTGGGCAGGGGCCATCCTTGTGTATGTGGGGTGCAAGGCAGAGATTTGTCTGTGGGGTTATCTTCTCTCCCAGCCGCAAGGAACCAGGTCATAACTAGAAGGTGCAGAGCTTCTAGCCATGGCTGGTCCTCCCAGACCACCAACCCAATGGAACCTGACTGTGAGGACCCCCTGGTAGGGCACAGTAGCCATGAGAGTCAGAGGGGGTGTGAACTACATTCAGCTGGTAAGCGAACCATCCAAGGGCACCTGGGTGTCTGAACCCTCATCTGCTAGCTTGGCTTGCCCTTGCTGGCCCTCTTAAAGCTGGCTTAAAACTCTCCACCTTCAGGAAGATTTCAGCAAGCCTCCCTATTGTGGCCATCCTGACCAGCACTCTCAGCTGGCTCCCAGTTTTCAGTTTTCTCTGCCTTTCTCCCCTTCGGAGTACTTGGGAACGCATCTGGCAGGACTTTGCGCTTTCCTGCACTTCGCAGTGGCCAGCAGAGGGCGCCTCCAAAAAGACAGCGGCAACAGGAAGGAACTGGCTCATCCGAGTGCCTGTGTCCAGGGTCTGTGCAAAGCCCAGCTTCCTAGGTCCCAGTGTGAAACGAAATGGACTCAGGACACCGTGATGCCTACCTGGGGATCTAGATGTAAGCAGAGGGCTAGGGGTTTGGGCACAGGTGAACCCAGGTGGCTGCCCTGGCAGTGAACCCAGATGACTCTGGGCAGAAAGGAGAGGAAGGGGGAGCTGGCCCCTCCCAATAGCTCCAATGGAGAAGGGGCGCTGGAAATACAAGCTTCACTCCCCTGACCCTGGGAGAAGGGTTAGGAGGGGCTGCATAGAATAGTTGGTGTGCCACCCTGTGGGAGAGATTCCTGTGGACATGTGGGCTACATCTGGATTCCTGGCAGGATGGGGGAGCTGGTCTGTTTGGGGTCCTCAGGGATATTCCATCCTGCCCACCCCACACTCGGTGGCCTCTCACCATTACACCCCTAAGAGGTCTTTACAAACAGATGCATAGGTCACAGCCCTGTTAAGGTGGGTGAATTCATGCCAATCTAGGAGGGTCCCACCTGACATTCATCCTTTCGGATGCGGGTAGGTGGACATGGGCCGCATTCTGCTCTTCTGGACCACCCAGCCGTTCCCTCTGTCTTGTGGGAGTGCACTTGATAGGATATTGGCCTTCCCTTTGTGGAAAAGCCAGGAAATCTGTCCCAGCCCCTTCCTCCAGGTAGGTAAAGAGAGAAGGGAGAGTGAGGCTACAGGGGCCCCGCCCCATGAAAGGAGTGGGGAAACTCTTATTACTGGGTCAGCTCAACAAAATCTTGGGAATGCGATTGGGACAGGATGAGGGGACAGCAGGAGTGGTTTTTTACTGGGTTTGGGTTCTGGCTTTTGGAGGGGACAACATGGAGAAAAAAACCTCTTGGTTGGCTAGGTTCCAGGAGCCCCGGCAGGGAGCAGGGGCATGGCCGTAATGGTTTTTGCAGAAGGAAACAGTGGCGAGGTGCAGAGGGGAGCGTCGCGCCCACCCGGAAGGTCCCCAAGTCCCTCTCCCCCACCCCTCCCCCGCCCGGCCTTCCGCGGCCCCTCCTCCAGACCTGGGCGCCTCCTCCCCCTCCCACCCCGCGCTGCAGCTGCTGCCGACGGACCATTCTGCACGTAGCGAATGGAGGAGACGAATGGAAGGCCTCAAGTGCGCGCGCGCGAGTCGGAGTCGCGCGGGCGGGGGAGCGGTTGCGTGCGCGCGCGTGCGTGCGCCGTCGGCCCCTAGTGCGCGCGCCGAGGTCCCGAGCGCGCGGCTCCTCCCGCGGCCGAGGTTGGGATGCTTGGCCGGTGGGGTCCCCAGTCCCTCCCAAGCCCTTCCTGAGTGCTGTCCCCTTTCCAGGGAACTCCACCTGCACCATACCAATAGTAGTTCCATCTTTCGTGCGTAGTAGGCGCTTCATGGTGACTGGGTACTGGAATGAACTGATTCATTCATCCTCCTCATCGTCTGGTCACTGCTTTATCAGCGAGGTGCTGGACTGGGGGGGTGGGGGGATGTCAGAAGACTGGAAACTCTGGTCCCCTGGGGATTAGATCATGACCGTATAGTTCCACCTTTGCCCCGGAGCTCTCAGCCTGGAGACCCTCACCTTACCAATTCTTTGTATCTGAATCCAGGGCAGGCCTCTTCAGGCCCCTGGAAGACCTGACCATTTACTGTCAAGAAAAAACAAACATGTGCTTTGATCTCTGTCTCTTCTGGGGTGGGGAACTCCCAGGGGTGTGCCTGTCACCTCCAGTACAACTCCTACTTCCCGGGGTGTCTGGGACAGGGCTGTGTGCTGTCCACACTGCTGGCCAAAGCATGGCATGATGAACGCAGAATCTGTGCCCTGGGATAACCAGCTGGGCAGGGAGGTCGTGCAAGGGGTTGTTTCAATAGGACTGGCTGCTTTCTGGATCTCCTGGGGTGGTGGTGGGAGTAAGGGGCTGGCCAGTGGGATGTAAGGTGAAGGTGACTGAGGGTTTGTCGTCACCGGTTAACTTCAACCTGTCCAAGTTTAATCTTTCTGAGTCTGAGTTTCTTGCTGGGAGTACAGCATTCACCTGGAGAGGCTGCTGGGGATTCAGATGTAATCTGCATATAGCGTGTCTCATGTATTGGAGGCAGAGGCTCAGTAAGAGCTAAATATTTTACTCAAAAAAATTGTTTGTGGAATGGCTAAAAGATTAGGGACACTTCTCTTACCTGCGTTTCTACAGGTAGAGTATATTCAAATCCCAGAGCTGGCAGTTCTTGGAAATTTGGAGGTGGGCTTTGAGCAAAGTAAAGAGAGACCAGCAATAGGTCATATTTCTGTCATCATCCAAGAATGAAGCATTTCACATGAGTTTTCCAGTCATGAATATATCTGAAACCTTAAAGAGAGATATATGGGATGGAAATCACCAGTGGGTATTACACACTTTCCTGCCCTTAATCAGAGGTTACAGAATATGTGTGTCTGGGTGACTCAGTGTGGTTCCAAGTGTCCATCACTATCTTGGTTGTCATACAGTGAAAATCCAAGACCTCATTTGGCTCTCCACCAAAGGTTCATTCCATGATGAACATTTTTCATAGTTCTTATGTCAGCTTTTTATAGTTCTTCCTCACTTCATCATTCTCTCTTTAGTAGCTGTCACTTCTTCTGCCATCACTTTTGTGGCCTCGGGCAGAACACTGTCTTGCTTAATTCTTAACTTGTTTCTATTCTGTTGTAGCCTGGGGAAAAAAAAATCACATCTGTTATATGTGAAAAACAATATCTTTTGAACTTAACAAATTATATTAAAATTCATCTGGAAAAATAAACATGCAAAGAGAATTTGGAAAATTCTGAAAAAGAGGTATTATAAAGGGTGACTAGTCCTATTAAAATGTTGTATAAAGCTCCAGTAATAAAACAGTTGGGTACTGGCACAAGAACAGACAGACAGATCAAAGAAACAGAATAGAGTCCAGACATACACCCATGAACAAATGGAAATTGAATATATGATAAAGTGACATTTTAGATCAGAAGAACAGAGATGAATTATTCACTCAAAGTGGACAACTGGCTAGCTGTTTAGAAAGAAAAAACAAAAACAAAAACAAAAAACAACCCAGTTCTTCACTTCATTCCTTATTCTGAAAGAAAGCCCAGATGGATCAAATATTTATATGTAAAAGGGAAATCTTAAAATTACTAGAAGAAAATTTTAACAGGAAACTGTCAATATTCTTGGGCGGGGGAAAGTATGACACAAAACATAGGAGTCACAGAAGGAAAGACTTAAAGAATATGGCTACCTAGAAATGGAATATCCTGAAGTCTAAAGGCAAAGAATGAATCAAGGGGAAGAAGTTTAATATACATGACAGATGAGTCCTTACAAGCTAGTAGGGAAAAGAGAAGCAAGTAGCAAAATGGATAAAGCCCAAGAACAGAAAAAAGAGACTATTAAGGGCTAATGACTAGGTGAAAATGCTCTCAGTCAAAAGACAGGAAATCAAAATGAAGAAACAAGAATGATTTCTCCTCCATCTGATTGACAAAACAAAAATGAGTGACATAGACCTTATTCTGTGGAAGAGGCATGTGTAGAGTTGTTGGGAAGACACCTGCACCTTGATGTGGGGGTTGACGGTAGACCTGAAAAGAATCTGGGAATTTATCAGATACACTGTCACAGATATCACAAGCGACATGTATATACAAGTATGTTTATTGTGATTTTGTTTCCAAGCCTAAAAAACCAGAGAACAGTGTCAAATCCATTAGTAAGGCATTGATTTGCAGTGTTATGGGATGTTCCAACATCTGAGTAGCATGCAGTGGTTAAGCAAAATGCAGTCCCGCTTCATGCGTTGCTACTCACCGAGGAAAGCAGCAGTAGGACATTGCTTAGACAGCAAGCAGTACATGATGGAGGATAGGTATGTCCTGGGGTAGCGCCAGCATCCCAGGCATCTGGTGAAGACCCAGAATCTTAGCCCCCCTCAGAATGACTGGGTCAGAAAGGCTGGGGCTGGTGCCCAGCAGCCTAAGTTCTCACCTGCTCTCTTGTTGATTCAGATGCAAACTCACAGTTCGGAAGTATTGTTTGTCAGCATTCACATATGTCCTCGATATTTCTGTAAACAGTGGACCTACCTGTCTTCCCGCTTCTTCAAAAATACCCCGGATGTACTCTGAGCAGAGTGAGGTGGGGCTGAGGTGAATGTTCACTTTTTACTCTAACTGCTCTGAACTCTGCAGACTTTTAAAACCCTAGAGCATATTACTTTCATTTTCTAAAGAGCAAAAGTATTTAAACAACAAGCTACTTGAATGGAGAAACAAAACATGGCTTTTAGATACAATGCAATGTTGTTCCAATTCTGACGAGACTACATTGTGACCATCCTTGAGGATTTATGTTAAGTAAAGCCAGTCAGGCACCAGAGGAGAAATACTGTCTGATTCCACTTTAACAAGGTAACAGATTCATAGAAACAAAGCAGAAGGGTGGCTGCCAGGGCTGGGGGAGGGCAGGATGAGGGGTTTCTGGGGTAGAGTTTCAGCTGGGCTAGAGGAAACGACTTCTGGAGATGGATGGGTGCGTAACTGCAAATTGCTTAATGCCACTGAACTATGCATTTCAAAATCACATATTGAGATGGGGTGAATTTTATGTTCTGTGTATTTTACCACAATTTTTAAAAAATGTCAAAACAAAACAAAACAAAACCCACCCAAACAACCCAACTTGGTGACCAGAAAGGTGTGTAAAGGAGCCGCAGGGACTGAAGCCGGCAGGCTCTGGGAGTGCCTCCCTCTATATCACAGAGTGCGACTCCAGGGCTGAGCTGGCTGGCAGCACTTTCTGCTGCAGTCAGGTTGCAGCAAGTCTCGGTGAGTGTCCGATAGGAGAGACCACATCCTGGCCCACACAATGGGAAGTGGGCCTAAGGAGCTTGTTGCCTTGAAAGGTGGCCAAGGCTGGCAACATGGGAGAGTGGTAGGGTGGAAGACCGAGCCATGACAGGTCACTGGGGAAGCTGGTCATTGCCCCTTGCCTGCAGCGTCTGCTGAGACCCTTCCATGGACCGGCTGGTTCTCCGGGTGGACCAGAGCTCTGGGGTCTGGGGGCAGAAGGTTCATGGGGTGGGAGAGGGCAGGATGGGCAGAGACTGGTAGGGTAGGGCACAGGTCTGTGCTTGGACATATGCTTGGGGGCAAGGATGGTAGTTGAAAGAGGGATGATGACAGGGTAGGAGGGTGAGGGGAGAGGTGGCACTGGCCCAGTTGGACCTAACAAGTCAGCGGGCTGGAGCCCAGGGGCCAAGGACCAAGTGTGGGACCCTTCTGTCAGCTTGGGGGAGATAGAAGCCCACAGGATCTGGAGATGTCTCCACTCTGGCCTGAGACATGTCTGCTTGTGGGCCCTCAAGACTCTCTCCCCAGGCACCGGGGTTCAGGGGTTGCCAGGAACTAAGCAAAGGATCTTGTGGCCAAGGAGGAGTCCAGAGGTGAGGAGACTGGTGTCGAGTCAGGTGAGGGGACATGGCAAAAGAAAGGGGAGAGGACTTGGAGACTCTTTAGTGCTTCTCTGGGTTCTTGAGGACGAGGGCGGGGGACACGACTGAGAGTCTCCAGTGCTGACCGTGGAGGCTTCCTGCCTGACCCTCCATGCCCTAGGGACAGCCCGGGCTGGACACTTTGGCTGCTGCCATCTAGCAAGCTTCTTTCAGGAAGCTGAAGGCCAGACCCTGACCTCAGGGAGCTCGCAGTCAGACTGGGAGAGGGACGGCCTGACTCAGGCAGAGTGCCTGCTGACCACAAGTTGGTCACTCCCAGGCTGGCTCTTCCCTGGCTCTGCATCAGTCATGGGCTTTCGTCTCCCCATTATGTGGTGGGGACTCTCAGCCTTGGCGATGCCCGGTTGTCAGTGCAAGGCGGGGCGTCACAGACTCCAACTGCCCCACTCCTGGGCAGTTGTCAGTGGAACAAGGAAGATCCCAAAGCTTTGCTTCCTCTAGCCCACCATGCCAGCTATCTCTGCAAGGTCCCAGGGCCTCTCCTTTCATCCTCCTTTCCTGGGGGATTGGTGAGCAGTTAAGGATGAGCTAATAGGAGATGGGACCCACTTCCGGTGCAAATTGAGACTCGGGAGCAGGAACCTGCCTGGCCCACTGTCTCCAAGCCACAGAGACTCAGGCTTGTCTGCCCCTTCCCACTGAGAACGTTGTGGGCACTGGACCTGCAGGCACCTCCAGCTGAGGCCGTGAAATGAGGATGCCAGAGAACCCCAGCCCTCTCGGTCGGACCCCCACCCCTCCGGGCCCTGCATGCATGTCTTGTGGGTGCACTCTGCCCCAAAGCTGGATTAGCCTGAGACAAGGGCTACACAGTGGGAGGGATCACCCGTCACCCAGAAGCCTGAGAGGGGGTGATCTGGGAGTAGGCTGCTCACTCAGGGACCCTTGACAGAATACTCGTCCTCTTTTGGCATGGAGACTTGTTAAGGAGTTGCTACCTCTCGCTGCCAACCGGTCTGAAAACACCACTGATGTAGATGGTAGAAGGCCTGTTCTAGAGCTGAAGGAGATCCAGTTCAGACTCATTTTGATGGGAAAGACACAGACTTGCCTTCATGGAAATCACAGACCGAGGGGAGACAGCCCTGCCCTCAGGGACCGCCCCCCGCCACGTGATGGGGAAATACCCTGTGTGCCCTACTTCCTCCCTCCCTGGCGTGTTATTGTCCCTCTGCTCTGCTGAAGGCTTCCTTCCCAAGGAAAGATCGAATGGGGGACACTGGGGGCTCCTGGCTTGCTCTGCTGCCTCCTCCCTGCTGACTCCAAGCCTGCTTACCTTCTGTACATAAAGCCCGAGAAATCTGAGTGTGAGGGCTCCAGGCGGGGAGACAGTCATGGTGACTCAGGGTGGGCTGGATGCCGTGAGAGGCCATGGGAGAGGTACACCAGGGGCTCCTGCCGGTCCCTAACCTCAGCTGCCCTCTCTCTGGGTGCTGGAGCTGAGCATGCGGGTTGGAGAGCCTGTGTAGCTGTCCCCAGATCCCCCACATCTCAGCACACATTGTGAGGCTGGAGTGAATTATGGAGCAAGAGGTGGATGTCTGGAAGCCAGATGTGGTCCAGCTGTTGAGGGCAGTGAGTCCACCCACCCCCAGACCAGATGTGGCAGCACTTATGTCTCCTCCGCCCCTATCTTCCAGGCTCTCTGAAGTACTTCTGGGGGAGTTCCCCTGTCCTGGGCTCCGCCAAGCAGTCTTCCCTTCCTCCTGGAAGGGGTTGCCCTGTCAGGGGAGGGTCTATCTGAGGGGTAGGAACAGGGCCTCCACACAGTCAGAGATGCTCTCTCCTTCATTTTAGCTGGAGTGCCTGTGGGTACAAGAGTCCTCAGACAGACCACCCCGAGGGCAGAGGCTATGTCTCCCCCATCAGAGGAGAGGGTCTGAGGGAAGGCAGGAAAGGTGTCTGTACACACAAGCACTCACTCAGGTGTGCGCGCCCATAGACACAGACACCCCGAGCTGGGGCTCCCTGAGCATAGAGGTGGAGTCTCCCCATCATGCTGTCATTTCCTCAGGCAGACGTCAGTACAACTTCTCATCAGTGGGGAGTTTCCTGAAGGCAGACTTCCTTTTTCCCCCCTGTACCCCAGTCTGGGCTCGCTGAGGGCAGGGTTGAGTCTCCTGAGTCCCCAAGAGCCTTCCCTCCTCCTGTTTGGCTACCTCCCCATCCCCTGAGGCTTTCCAGTGTCTCCTGTGGTTCCCCTTGCGGTCACTTCACTCTCAGTGGCTGGGAAGGCAGCAGATTCCCAGCATCTTCAACATGGTCAGTGACTCAGCCCCTCAGCCTTTCTTCCCCTGCCTGGGCAGCCTCAGGCCCCACATGGTGATGGGGAAACCCCTCTCCTCCCTCCTTTGACGTCTGTGCCTAGCTCCTGTGTCCTCTTGGGCAGGACGGCCCCCTCCCTGCTCACACACGCACGCTGTAGTCCAAACCCACTAGCACAGACCATGAAGAGGGAGTGTGTCACACATGGACTTGGTTTTATCTTCACAAGCTTGGGGTGTAGATAGGAAATGTGGTCTTCATCTGACCAGTGAGGGAACGGGGGCCCAGAAAGGTTAGGGTACCTAGGGTTGTGTCACTGAGGCCCACATGGTTCCGGGGTAGCAGGCTGGGACTGGAGCAGCGCCTGACTATGCACGTGTGCCCAGCCAGGTAGCCAGATGGCATAGCTTGTCAGCCTCTGTGCTCAGGGAGCCCCAGCCTGGGGGTCTGTGTCTGTGGGTGCACACAGGCTTGAGTGGGTGCTGTGTGTGTATATGCAGACACCTTTCCTGTCTTCCCTCAGACTCTTCTGGTGGGGGAGACGCAGGTCCTGCCTCAGCCCACTCTTCTCTGCCCCACTGCAGGCATGCGTCTTCCTGGGGAGAAGACAGAGGGAGCCCTATGCCCCTGGAGGGTTGCGTGACAGCGCTCAGGACCGGGGAGCCGTTCACCAGGGCTACCTGCTGGGGCCTGCAGGCCAGGAAGTGGAACCACACAGTGGGCTGGGCTCAAGGCCTGGAGATGGATGGCGGGCTTCCACCGCCCAGCGGACATGTGTCACTTGATGGAAGGACACTGAGCTCTGCTGGTGAAGGGGAGTGACACCTTCCACTTGTGAGTCATGTGCTGGGCCTCCTTCTCCACACCAGTGCACCCATTTTACAGGTGAGGAGCTTCACTTGTCCTAGAGCATGTGATTGCTGGCCTTGAGCCCATGTTTGTCAGGCCCCAAACTGTGCCCGGTCCTGTCCCTGCTCCTGCTGCCTTCTGTTGCAGAATGCTTTGGCTCTTCATTCAGTCTGCCTGGGTTTAGGGCCTGACTCTGACCCTATCCACTGTGTGGTTGTCAGTGAGTTACTAAGCCTCTCTGGGCCTGCTTCCCCATTATTAAGTGGGTACAATGTAATAATGGCTTATTAGATGGAACTGGTGACCCAGAGGACTCATACAAAGATGTCCTCCTCTTCCTTTTCCCCACCCCAATCACTCAGTCCAAGAGGAGAAGAGTAGCCAAGAGTTGGGACTTGGCAAGATGGGGCTAAGGTCTTGCAGGGATGGCCTGCTCCTTGGGAGCTGGGGCGTGAGCAGGAATTCTTACTCCCCATTCATCTCATCCACCCTGGGCTTCCAGTCCCCTCCCCACGGCAGAGTGTGAGCGTGTGGACTTCCAGCACGTACCGGTGATAAGGGCCACCCAGCAAGCAGGACGTGGGCTACGTGAGGGGCCAGTAGAGGCGGCTGTGTCGGCCGGCAGCTGCCTGCCCAGCTCGAGGGGCCAAGGCCGAGAGCTGGGCTGTGGGGTCCATTGTCTGCCTGCCACCTCCCCTCTGGCGAGCACAGGCTCAGCAGCAGCCGGCAGCGGGCACTTGGCAGGAGCTTAGTTCTGCTCCCCCTACGCATGCACGCCCTGGCCCGCACGTCCTCCACTGGGCCTCCAGCCACCATGGCGCTGCCCCTAGTGATGAACATGGCTGCTGCTGGCCTCCAGGGGGCGCTGCTTGGACACCTGGGAAACACTGTAAGGTGATCCTCATCTTGGGGTAGTTAGGGGTTCCATCAGACCAATGGTGGGGAGGGCACATTGAAGGTGGTCAGTGCGCAGGGTGGTGGTCCACACCCCCTGGATGTGGCCTCGGAGAGCTATTGAAATGTCCATGTCAGATTTCAGGTCTGTGGTGGGACATGGTGGTAGGGAGCTGGCACTAACCAGCCCATGGTCTGGGCCCTCTCTCCCAGGTTTTGGTTTCCTTAGCCATTCAACGCAGGGACTGGGCAGGTGCCATCTCCAGGTTCAGTGCTCTGGGACTAAGATCAACCCCAGTTTAGACAGTGAACAAGATGGTATGTCCTGAGCTGGTCTCCCTCTCCTTTTCTCCATCAAAGTGCGGTGAAGGATGGGATCCCTATGGCCCAATGTCCTTGAAGTCATTAAGGTGAGGCCTGACAGCTCACTTCTCCCTCGAGCCCCCCTGCCCCAGGCCTCTCAGGGCCAGAGCTGTGGCCTCTGATCAACAGGTTAAAAATAACTCCCATGGGCTCTTCTCCTTCCACAGGAATGGTGTTTGTGTTGGCATCTGTGGCCCTCCAAGCTTTGCCAGCTTCCACAGCATGTGACGTTGTCAGGAGATTGGAGGTGTGAGGAAGCCAGCTGAGGGGTTGGTGCTGCTTGTCCTCCAGGTGAGGGTGCCACGTGTCAGAGCAGAGATGACTGGCTGGACCCCCGTGGCCACGGGGCCACCGCGGGACTGGGGCACATGATGGACTGGGTGAAGGCGGAGTGGGGAGGTAAAGTGATCTGGGCGCAGGCTGGCCTGTCAGGTGCAGGGTCAGGAGAGGGGCAGAGCTGTGCTGACATGTCATCCCCAGTCTTCACCTCCCAGAATCAGAATCAGGGAACCATGGGATTATGGAATCCAGGAATTCTAGGCTTGCAAAGAACCCAAAGAGACACTCTCAGTCCGACCCCTGCCAGGAGGAAACTAGCTGCCCACTGGAGAATATTTATGGAGCTTGTCCTGGGGGCCAGGCTCTCAGCTGGCAGCCACTGAATTCATTGTCCCATGGTCCTCTGAGCATGTCTGTTTTTTTGAAACAGAAGAACAGAGGCTCAGCGCAATTATGTAAGTTTGTCCAAAGTGGCTTCAAACTCACTTTACTCCCTGAATCATTCCGTTGTCTGATTCTACAGAGTTGGGAGTGGCGAGTCAGAGATTCAGTCACCAGCTGGAGGTCAATGCTTAGGGCTCAGGTCTCGGTTGTCCCCTTGTCCGCAGCCCCCTCTACATCAGAGCTCATCTCATGGGCAGTCAGAATTCTGGGTCACCTGGAGTCACACTGACTTTTGTGTAAGGTCATCTTTTCTCACTTGCTTCTCCAGAACACATTACTGTCCTCCATCTTAAGGTCCTTTTCCCCTTAACAGCGGTCTGGCTCACACTGTAATCCCGGCTTTCCCCCTGGAGTTTCAGGAAGGGCATTCCTGGGCATTATTTCATCTGACCCCTGCAGGTAACACAGGAGTCAGCCCCCACCTTCCCTTCCCTTCCCAGGCAGGACAAGCCCACTCCCTTTCCCTGCCTCTCAGGCCAGTATTTGTCCTCCTTGTGGCCTGTGCTGCCTGCTTGGCCTCTCGCCTGCTTCTTATGCCCAGGACCTGACCTGACTGTCATGGAACAGCAGCCCAAAGTGTGGCCACACCCACCCTGTGGGGGTTCCCTGCCCACCCCCACACTGTGGATCCTGATGCAGGCAGAAGGGGGCGCTCTCCCGGACATTCATGTACTTGATCTTAGGGTCCCCAAGGGCTGGGGCTCTTGTTCTGGGTAAGGAGCCCAGGTCTCATTCCTGAAGCTCACACCACAGGCCCATCGGGAATGACCTCTTTTTTCCTGACACTCCAGGGCAGGATCTCAGCAGCAGCAGTAATGAGCGCTTGCATGGCACCAGGCCCTGTGAGAAGCAGTCACAAGAGTCCTCTCCTTGAATCCTCATGACAAGCCGGTAAGATGTGTTATATTGTTACCCTCACAGGTGAGGAATCCTACGTAGGCAGGTGCAAGAGGGGTTCTGGGCCGGGGGTGGCATTGGTGTAATGCCATGCTGATACTGTGGGTTTTTTTTTTTTTTTTTTTTTAAAGGAAAGGTGCAGGCAGGAATGAAGGTGAGTAGACAGTTAGGCAGGAAGAGAGAGGAAGAAGCACTTTATTTCTTTTATTCACTTGTTCATCTTGGTTGTTACCCTGGCCCTGGGACTCGAACACGGGTCCTTGGGATGTATGAGGCAGATTAATTTTCTCCTCCACCAGGGTGCCCACTGTGAGGGTTTTAAGCATCACTTTGCACTGAGCAGTGAGGCATTAAGTCCCATTCCCAAAGCACAGGTGGGAAAACCAAGAGATGGACTTGGGCAGGGTGGTCATCTGCTCTCCCCCTTCCCCTGCCTGGCTGTCACCTGAAGCATTTCTCAGGTTGTTTCCTTCCTTCTGGATAGTTCTCTTCTCATCCACTTACCTGGCTCTTCTGTCCTTTTTTCTCTCTCCTCTCTCTCCTCTCTCCTTCCCCTCTCCCTTTCTCTTTCCCTCGTTTTCTCCCTTCCTTTCATCCACCCATTCATCCACCCACCCATCCATTCATCCCTAGCACCTCCTGGAGCTAAATCTTTCCAGCAGGGCTCCTGATCTTGCAGGGCATGCAGAAGGAAGTCTCCTCATGGGGATTTCACCTCCCTTGCAACGCTTCTCTTTCAGGCACCCCATCTGCCCCCCACTACCCAGCTACACATGAGTCTTTAGGTGAGACTCCATGCAATAAGAGTGCTCTATCAGCATTAAGTTTGGTGAAGTCTCGTGGTTAATATCCCCTGAGCTGGCTGGACAGCTGTGTGGTATTGATCTGCTGGGTGTAGTCTTTCCATTTCCAGAGTCACTTCATTGTTCCAGAAGGCTGCTGGAGCTCTAGCCAGCAGGAAGGAGGAAGAAAGGGCTGAAGAAGGGCGTGCCCCTTCCCTTTAAGGAAACTTCTTGGAAATCACATTGCTTATATCCCATTGGCAGGAATAGTCACCCAGTCACAGTTAGCTGCAAGGGAAGCTGGGTGCTCTCTTCTTTCTATTACGAGAGTCTGGCTGAAAACTAGGAAGGAAGAGAACAGATGTGGGGAAACTGTGTCTGCCACAAGGCCCTGTTCCCTTTAGTGTGCAGTTGGTAGAGGGTAAATGGGCCTTCCCAACTCGCTGCCTTAAGCAACCCGAGTTCTCTCCCTTCTTTGAGGCCTCAGTTGTTCCTGAAGCTCCTTGCCTGCAGCTGGTGATGGCAGCAGTCAATGCCAAGACCCGCTGCCGCTGGCAGTTGTCCACCCACTGAGACCCAGCCAGTGCACTCATGGGTTCTCATAGCAGCTTGAGAGGCTACTAATGAGTTCCATTTTATAGTTGAGGAAACTGAGGTCCCATGATGTTGGGTAACCTTCCTAAGAGCAGCCAATGGAGTTCCGAGATTCGTTCTAGACCAGCTCCTGTATGTTTTTTCTTGCTTATTGAGTCTGTCTTGTAGGAATGGATGCCTTGGACCCTTTCAGGGCTGACAGGAAGCCTTGACTGCTCTAGGCTCCCAGCAGCAGCCTGTCTGAGAGGAGGGTGCAGCAGGCGTGTGACCTCAGGTCACCGGTATCTCTGCAGCACTTCCTCAGCACTGTGGTCAGAGAATGCATCTGAGCAAGGTCTACTGAAGGGCCTGGGGGTGTCTGCTAGCCCCAGGAGCTGGCTACTCTGCAGGAGCATCCTGGCCCCAGCAGTGAGGAAGGGCAGGATAAGGCAGCCTCTGCCACTTCCCCTTTTATCTCCTTCCCACCCTGATGGTGGAGGGGGGCAGGAGGGGACTGTGCCCCTGCACCAGCCAGACTTTTTGGGGCTTGGGGGTGGCTGTGCAAGCAGCTTGGAGGAAAGAGGCCAGACTCTGGGCTTCTCAGGCTAGCCAGGTCCATCCCCCTGCCTCAGGGAAGGATTGTCCTTGCTTGCTGCTGACCCCTGAGAGGGAGGTCATTGCTCTGGTCTCTGGGTGCTGGGAGGTGCTCTGAGCATAAGCTTGGTCACAGCCACAACATGCAGTTAGTAATATTGCTGTAATATCTGCTCCCCAATCTCTGGCCAAGAGGAAAGGCTCATGAGCCATGAGTCACAGCTGGCGGCCGACAGTGGGACTGGCCATATGCGGCCCCAGAGGCGGTGTGCTGGGGATGGCTTTGAGACCCAGACATGACCTCTGCCCTCTGGGAGTTCCCACCGGAAACAGCAGGAAGAACAGATGTGAGACTGGAAGCCCCCCTCCTGCTCCCTCCACCAGGAAGTCTTCCTTGATTAATCACCTTGGAATTGCTCTGAGGTTGACCTTGAGTTTCCAGTTCTGGGAAGACGGGCTCTTTTTACACTGCCATTCCACCACGTTTGAGCTGAGCACCCACAGGTTCTGTACTAGGGTCAGAGTGGGACAGGAATGTGGCACTTTCATTCAAGTCATTCATTCACTCCACAAATGAGTCAAGTGCTCAGGAGACACTGGTTAACCACCGACTCAGCCCTGCTCTCAGAGGCTGGAGGAGGGACTGAAAGCAGATGGTCATACAAATAAAAAGAATTACTAACTGGACCCAGAGAGGCTAGGGCCAGGGGGTGGGTGGGGGTGGTTGGGGGCCTTCCTGGGGCTGGGCTACTCCCAGTGGACGCTGATCCCTGACAGCCCCTCCTCCTCCATCAAGGGTTCTGCAGGGAGATGACTGGCTGACACGGTGGCACGGTGCCCGCCAATGGGGGCCATGCCAAGCGTGATGCGATGTGTGCTGATCCTTCTCTATTCCTCCCTGAAGATCAGCGCCGGCTTCCCCCGCAGCAAAGGGAGCCTGGGTGGCTCTCTCGTTATGTCCAGGAGACGGCTCCCCCTGTGCTGCAGGCAGAGGGGTCAGTCTAGAAGAACCAGCTCTCCCCACAGGTCTTCTATGCTCAATTGACACAGCCACTGGGCACTGCCAGCGTGTCAGTCCCTCTGTCTTCTCCTGGCACCCACCCCCTCGGTGGACAGGGGAGGTGACCCCTCTGACCCAGTTGCTCCACTTATCAGCCTGCCTTGGATCCCCTACTAGAAAACATGTTGGAGATGTATTTTCTTGTTCTTTCACCCACTTTGCTTGTTTTAGGATAAAGGGAGCCACAGAGGCCGGGAGGCATCCATCACTCAGAATTAACCAATGCGCATAGATTGGGTGCTACTTCTGACGGGCCAGGTGTCTGAGGTGGGGCAGCACTGGGTGAGAGGGGTTCAAAGTCAGGCAGCGATTGTATTTAAATTCAGACTCTTGGGGGCTACTCACAGAGACCGATTCTCTAGGTCTGGGGAGGATCTTAGGACTCTGCCCTTTAAAAAGCCCCTCATTGTGGTCTCAGTGGCTGAGGGTCACAGCTGTTGAGGAAAGTGCTCAGAAGCTGGAGGTTGGAAGTCCCGACTCTGTTCCCACCCCTTGCTCTCCAGGTGTCTTTGGATACTTGTTCTCTGGGACTTGGCATTTTCATCTCTATAATGGGACAGTGCTACCTTTCTTAAAGATTAAATCGGCAAGTGCAGGAAAGTGCCCGTGTTAAGCCTGGCATATAGCAGATGTCCATTAAACAGTGTGCATTCCCATTGTTTATCCATCTGTCCTCAGAATGCAGCTGGCTCATTCACTTTCTGGGCAGGACTGGGACTTTTTGATCCTGCCACCTCTTAGAGATCCTGAGGGGCGGTGACAGAGGGGATTCAGAGGTTGAGGATGAGCTAAGGGAAGCTCCTTAGAGACTGCCGAGCTGTTGGCCTCTCCCGCTCACCAACACAGGCATTCTTGTCTTAAAAATAAGCTAAATACATAGTATGCGGTGCCAGGCACCGCTCTGAGTCCACTGACAAATGCGATTCTCATGCAGAAATGTTATCCCATTTTGCAGATGGGGAAATTGAGAAACAGAGAGGTTCAAGACGCTGCACAAAGTCACACAGTCAATGATTGGCAGTACTGAGGTTTGAACCAAGCAACATGGCTTTTTACCACTGACTTTCTCTAGCATGGGCCTTCTGGGGGAGAAGAGTAGACTTGCTTTTCCTTCACCTCCCTCTGTGGGGTGTCCTGGGGCTGGGGCCTTTGCATGAGGCTCTGGTGGGAAGAGGGAGGCCCCAGTGTACCCCCTGGGCATCTCCTAGACTCCAGCAGCTCCTGTCCATCCTCCCTTGGGCATCTCTGCTCCTCTGTGGTTGCTGCCTCGGTCCTGCTCGTCCAGCTCCTCCAGGTCAGTGTCCACTCTATCCAGCCATGAGCATCTGGACCCGCTTGCGAGCTGCTGCTCTGCCTGCCCCATGTGGCTCCGCATGGCGCTCCATGATCAGGGAGAGATGAGGGTATTTGTGTCTGAGCTTTAGTCTGAGACCTGTGACCTCTGTCCATTGTTCCCTTGATCCTCAGGAGCTGTGGGCACAAGGGCACTGGCCGCTCCTACTGCTGTTTATGATCCAGCAAATCACGTGTTGTCCCAACCCTTGGCCATAATGAGGGCCAGAGCCTGCTATGACACCCCGAATTAACGCTACCATCTGTTTCTCTTTAGTGGAAACAGTGTGGCCAGTCAGTAAGGTCCCAATGTAGGGCTGCTGCGGGGGGTGGGGCTCAAGGCTTGTTTCTTCCGTGGAAGATGCTTTCCCTCCCATCCTGACTTGCACTGTACCCAGAGTGGCTCCCCTCCCTTAAGGGGACCCTGGGAGCCTCTGAAGGACATGGTTTTCTAGCTTCTGGAACACTCTATACGGCTACAAGTATGACTCAGATGGATGCGGGGTGTCTCATTGTGTACAGGCGTCCTGGAGACTTGGGAGGCCAGATGTCAGTGTCAACAAAAGTATCTGAGTACAGGAATGAGCAGAGGCTAGGATGGAAACAGGGAAGCCTGTGGCTGGTGAGGTTACTCCCGGGCAGTTTGTGTATTCCTTCATTGATCTGTGGTTTTCCTCAGCCCCTCCTGAGTGCCACCACCACCAAGGCGCCAGGGCACATGGGGTGACCTTGAGTGAGAGCCCTGGAGGAAGGAACTTTGGGATGATCAGAGGTCAAGGCTCTTCCTGGAGGAGGGTGACCTACCCTAAGATTGGAGCTCCCCGAGGGCAGGGCTGTGTGAGCTGTGTGAGCAAGAGAGCTAGTGTGAATAATGGAGTGCTGGTGTGGGCTGAAAATTGGAGAGGGTTTAAGTTGAGAATAGGTAACAAGTAGCATTAGGAATAATTGGTAAATTCTGAGTAGGGGACCCTTGTAGGCTGGCATTAGGCTTGGCAGTTGTCTGGGGAGTATATGATGACATGGACTCCAGTCTGGCCTAAGCAGAAAGCAATTTAATTAATTCCCCCTTCAAACGTGTGCCCATTGTCTGCTTCTACAGCAGCCAATCACAGTGTTTCCCCTTCTGAGTCCAGATGAGACCTCCCACTTGTTCTCACACATTGGTCCATGTCGTCACTACCAACAGATCAGAGTTGACAGAGGAAATGCAAATCATTTACCATTCTAGACTGGTATCCCACTCACACAGAAAGAAAAGTCCTAGAAGAAAACTCATCCAAAGGAAAGAGAGAGTTGGGGGACATTCTTAGCCAGTGACAACGCTTCACTGTCAAAGGACAAGCCAGTGGTTGCTGAGGGTCCCCCCATCGCTCATGGCAGTTCTAAGCCATGTGGATGATTGTCTCTGGATCTGCTTGTGTTCGGCTCTCTGATAGATTCACAGCTAAGAGAGAGCAGGAGGGACCTTGGAGTAGAATACAAAGCACTGCCTCTCAGGATTTGGTTAGAGAACAGAATTCACCCTGGTGAACTGAAGTGGGAGGGATTCATTACAGATCGAAGTGACCACAGAACTAGGTGGAGGGTCAGCAACATAGACGGGAGGTTGAGCCTCCAGGAACAACTCTCAAGGTCATGCTGCAGCACGGCCCCTCCAAGGGCTGCTGCCTCTTGGTTTCATGAGACTCCAGCTCCAGCACCACGTGCAGCTGCCACTCCACACCGTGACTGTGTCCACAGGAGGCTTAGATGTGCTGGGCCTTGCCCCTGCCCCGTCCTACCGCACCCCAAGCGTCAGAAATAGCAGCAGTTTCCGCATCTCATGTAAGTTTGTCCGATTGGCTGAGTTATCTCCTGAATCCCAACAGCAAGGGATACTGGGAACTACAGTTAAGAAAACATTTTTCTGTCTCTGTAGTAGGCAGTCAGCTTGCAGAAGGTGGAATGGATGCCACTGCACACTGTCTTCTAAACTTCTCTAAGATGCCAGTCATAAGCAGCTCTAAACAGAAGGGAGGAGATACATTTCCCCCCTCTTTGCCACAAACCACTGTCCAGCTTTGGCTCTTGGGCACAGGCACATGATTGGTACCCTTTTGGGTGGCACCAGGTCATTGCACCAGGTAAGAAACCTGATAGGTCTCTCTAGGAAGAGTTATTGGGACTTTGGCAGCAGCTGAAACGAGCAAAAATTGCTTATTAGCATCTGAGAGATTTTTTTCAACTCCTGGCTGGATCCATCTTGGAAGTACCACCATGAGCACCTCCTATGTGCCAGGCACTGTGCTGAGTATTGGGAATACAGAATGCAAGGGAATCCTGTCCCGATTGTTCCCTGGCATAGCCAAGGAAGAGAGGAAGAACGCAGATAAAAGGATGCACATGGTGCTGAGGAGAATGGGCCCAGGAGTGCAGGCAGCTTCCTGGGAAGGACATGTAACCTGGGCTCCAAAGGCCCAAGGTGGTGAGAGGAGGCCTGGATGAGATAAGAAATGAGAAAGCACCCGCCTCTCAAAGAGCTCTCAGAAGGAAGGTAGCTGGGGAAGGAGACGGGGTTAAGGAATCATCACTGGGAATTTCTCGAGGTCCAACACTCTGTTCCTCACCCAGGCCAGCCTGGGTGCTCCTGCACTGGCCCCGGCTTCTGGCCTGTCCTGTGGTCGGTCCCTGCCCACCTCGGGTGGTGGATGGAGCTTGCTACTTCTGTTCAGACAGACTGCCAGGAATTGCTCGCTGCTGGCTGAGTAGGGCCTGGGGGCGGCAGATTACATGGAGGCCTCTCCACCAAGGGTGCTGGCGGCAGAGGAAATCAGCCCATGTCAGCGAGGAAGGCCCATCACCCCACCCCGGGCCTCCAGGCAACAAGACCAGTTGGTGAGAGGGACTCAAGGCAAGCCAAGCCCCGACGGTCCTCGCGCTCTGCTGCTCCCTGCGGCGGAGCAGCCCCTCTCCAGGCACCCTGCTCCAATCTGATGCCTGCCTGCGTGGCTGGGCGCTAGGGTACCCAAGGTGGGGTCATTGCAGGACAGGACTGCCTGAGGGTCAGAATGGAGGAGGCCCAGCTGTCAGCTGGAATCCATCAGAGGCCAAAGCGAGCCCTGGCAGCAGGCAGGGAAGAGGGCAGCTAAGGAGAGGTGCCCTGCAAGATGCAGTTGTCAGGCCTTTTCTTAACTCTTCTTCCTTCTGTCAACAGGGTGTGTCCTACCGTTTTCCATAATGTCAAGTGGCTCCAGATCACTGTTCTTAAACCCAGGTTGGTGGGAGCGAGGAAGGTTTATATAATAGAGGGACTCTGTATCTCCTCAGGGAGTCACAATACGCAGGGAAAGAAACAATATAGCCATTATTTTCGGGAGACGTTAACATATGGAGAAGATGCACCTCAGATCTAGTCTGAGGTAAGAGGCAAGCCTGTCCTCAGGGAGCCCCAGTCCGAGGGGACACAGTCCCATCCTCAGGGAGCCCAAGGCTGAGGGGACACAGGCCTGTCCTCAGGGAGCCCCAGTCCGAGGGGACACAGTCCCATCCTCAGGGAGCCCAAGGCTGAGGGTACACAATCCTGTCCTCAGGGAGCCCCAGTCTGAGGGGACACAGCCCTGTCCTCGGGGAGCCCCAGTCTGAGGGGACACAGCCCTGTCCTCAGGGAGCCCCAGTCTGAGGGGACACAGCCCTGTCCTCGGGGAGCCCCTGTCTGAGGGGAC
>RJWH01009727.1:0-20824 GCA_004363575.1 Solenodon paradoxus
ACACACACACACGCACACACATATGTAAGCACTCAGCAGCACCAAGGAGAGTTCCTTGGCTAGCTAGGGTGGAATTTCTCAACCCCAGGAAAACAGGCTCTGAAAAATGAAAATAAACAACTGTGCAATGAAATCTGTGCTGCATTGTGACCCAACGGAGCACTCTGTATGCCACAGGAGTACAGCTTCCCAAAGGAACAAAAGCATTTCTGCCAGAGTAGGAGGCCAGAAGTCTTCCCCGGAAGGGTAGCAGTTGCAAACACCTGCAGATGATCCTTCTCCATTAGTCTAAGGGAATCAAGAGCCTGCATTTTAGAGACAACATATATCATATTGATTTTGTGCTTGGACTCCATATGGTTTTGACATTTGAGTGGTAGCCAGAGCAAGAAAAGGATCTATAGTAGGTTCAGGCCATAGTGAAAACTTCTCTGACACTTCAGTTTCATGACCATGCAGACCCAATTAAACTGTATTCCTGCTAGGCAGAGAGAATCTATGAAGTCTATGAAAACGACAGAATTAACACCCATGCCACTAAGGTTTCAGACCAAAATTTTGTACTCTTGGCAACTAAACTGCATTTAAGAAGCTGTTCCTAGCTTGCTAATAGACACTGGTAGAGACTTGACACCTGACCATGAGACATACATTATCTGCGCCAGTGAGACAGTCATTATGAACTTGCTTCTATCTACTCCATTGAAAGTTTGGTGTAAGCACCAGTTTCCCACCATAATTGCAACTGGATTTGAAAGACTGGGCTGAGTAAATCAAGACAGCACAAGTGAATTAGACAGTATTCATGACTGCTATTTCATTGTCTCTCTCAACCAACACATATGGTCTTTTGAAGAATTCCTCATGATCAGTTAAAAAAATGAGATAAAACAATGATCTTGTTCATAGATGTGTCTTCTTGGTGATAGTAGGTACAAGTAGATGGTTGCTACACTACACGCCCCCACCCTACGCACTTAGGAATGACTCAGAAAACAGTGAGAGACACACTGCATATGGGTAGAATTTTGTGTGGCTCATATCATTGTCCTCTTTGTATATAAGCAAGTATGGCTATAGGTATGTACCTACTCTGGTTCATGTGGAATGATTAAGGAGGACTGGTTAAAAACATGGAGAAAATTAAATTGGAAAGTCAGTGAGGAAGTCTGTACATGCTCATAAAGGGCACAGATGGTGCAGATACTTGCAGCTATATTATCATGCAATAATTTATATTGCACAACAAATTACCACACAGTTAGAAGCATAACAAAACACTAATTTATCAGTTCATACATCTGTAGGTCAGAAGTATTGTACAGCATGACTGTCTTCTCTGCACAGGGTCACATAAGAATGACATCAAGATACCCACCAAACTGAGTTCTTATCTAGAAACTATGTGAACATGTTTGCTTCCAAACTCATTTAGGTGTTTTTTAGAATTCAGTTTCTTGCTGTTAGTAGAATTTGGGCCTAGATGATTTTTCAGGCTGTCAGCTGAGCTAATTTTAGTTTATTAAGACTATTTCTATTCTTTACCACAAGGCGCATTCCATCTCCAAGCCAACGATAGTACATTAACTCTTTCTCATGGTTCTAATCTCTAAACATCTCTGTCTCTGAATTTAGATGACTGATTTAAAAAGATGTGATTAGGCCAGGTTCACTCAGCTAATCTTTGTTAGGATCATTTTATTTGAGATGCTAATTGCATCTGCGAAGTGGTTTTGCAAATGACACCTGGATTAATGCTTGATTGAATAACTGAAAGAAATTATGTATACATCATGGACTGGTAATTTTAGAAGGTATCTTAGAATTCTGCCTACCACAATCCTTCTGATCCCCAAAGACCCATGTCCTTCCCAATGCAAGACACATTTACCTACTCTCAATGTTCTCATGAAATTTATCCTACTGCAGCTTTGACTTAAATTCAAAATCTCACCATCTAAATCATCTAAACCAGATGTGGATGGGTATCTCAGGCATTATAGACAATCCCTGAAGATATTCTCCATTTTTGGGCCTGTGAGACTAAAGACACAAATCGTCTGTCCACAAAACTCCCTATATATTATGACAGGTGCTATGCAGGGGTTCAAGTTATGGCAGAGCAAAGCCCTGCCTAGTGAATAGAGCAAGGAAAGCACAGGAAGACACAGGTGGCAAGGACATAGCCTATATTATACTCACAATAGGGAGTTGCTATGGCAGCAGTCGAACTGCCACCCCAATAGCAGCCAGTTGGGCATGTTTCCATAAAGCTATTGTGCTGTCAGTAAGGATGGGGAGGGGCTCTTTTACAGGGGATGACAGCAGAGGTAGGACAGTGAGCAGGCAAGAACAGCTGAGAGGGAAAGAACAGAGAGCAATCGATTAGGCAAGGAGAGCGAAATTCCAGGGCAGGATATCTCGGGTACAGTAAATGTGGGAGGAGGTGGTTATCATCCCCAAAAAAGTACGTCTGTTACAATCAAGTCCATGCTCAGCACTGGACAGGTGCCGAGTCCGCTTTCAAGGTTGGGCATGGGTCATGTTCTCATGCTACCCCACAATGGGACAGAGCCTGTATAACAGTTATAGACATTGGGAAAAGTGGAAAAGAAAAAGGAATCGGTAACTCCAAACTTTTGAAATCCAGTTGGACTTCGTTTATTATTTTAAGCCCTGGGAAAAATTTGTAGCTCTCAGATTTACCCTCTGTGATTTTTATTATCTCTGGACTCTCCGTTCTATAATCTGAGCTCTTGGTTCTGCTCTCTGATTCATCCTTTCTTTATTAAAGGTAGTATGTGCTCCCAGTTAGACAGTTTTATCAAAGCACTTCCCATCAGGAAAATTGTGGGCATCTGACATCCTCCTTTCATTCCAAGCTGACAATGTTTCTGCTGATATAGTTTTCTTAAGAACCCTATGAAGCTTGAATAAAATTGCACTGAGTTTTACTCTGTTGAACAAAAGGCACACTTGAAAATATTTCTGAGACAATTTTATTCTCTGTTGCTCCTGATAAAGTGGCAGAGTGTGGTTACTCTCAGTTCCTAATGTAGCACATTCCTTGCTACCCAGTGCACTCCATTGTCATGCCAGAAGTTGCACATTAAATTCTACTTATGCTTCAAATTTCTGCCTTCTCTGTGACCTCCAGACCCCTTACGCTTCCTAAGGCCCTCTGGTTTGTTTGAAAGAATGTGCGAATAACGCTTTTTAATCTCGTAAAAATGACCTTTGAGACCATTGTAAGACAGCAGACTGTTAAGATATTGAGACCACCTCATCCTCACAGATACAACAAAGCTTCATTCACTTAGCAATTTCAGCTTTTGAAAAAGAATGGTGATCATCTTCTCCAAGAAGGGAAATACGTCTTTACAAATGGTAGGAGAAGCTTATCAGTCTTAATGTGAATGCCACCCAGTACTGAGTCACTGGGGTCCCTCGGGAGGGGTCCTTTTTCCTGGAACTGAAGGGCTTGCCCTGCCCCCATGGGTGTCTCCACACCTGGGAACTGCCCTGTGAACACATACAAGCTGGTGCGAAGAACAGCTTTTTCTCTGAAGAAAAATAGGACTCCGGTGAGCAAAGAACATGGGGCAGAAATCACAGGGAGCTAATAGATGAAATGTACACAGACCTGACAGCAGGGCATTAACTTTTTGAACCAAAAATTTCAGCATGGGGAATAAGAAAAGGGGATAGTCTCCCTGTGAATTGAGAGGCCGCTGGGTGTCCACTCCAGAGCCCTTTTTATTTGTTTGGCATGGGCAGCCATCACATTGCAGCAAACACAAACAGCTGAGCAATTTCCTGACCCAAACTTAAAAGCTGATCTCCTGAACCTCAGCATAGTGCTGGCTCTAGATCTCCAGTCATTCTGACTGGTGCAGAGATCACATAAAAATAGAAAACTCAGCAATATGGGTCAACACCGTAGGTCTATAGTCTGCAACCTGATATGCTGACAAAAGCCCATTACATCAGTGAAAGGAAAAAAAGTCACTTAGCCTAACCCATAGAAGTCAACACAGTGTATCAAGGAGAATGAAGAGACAGACAGATATAACTCAAATGATGGACCGAAAAAGATCCCAGGGAATAATCTGCATGCAACAGAATTAAGTGAGCTACCTGAAGAAGATTTTAAAGCTACAGTTTTAATGATGCTTACTGAAATCAGGAGAACACCAAAGAAACAAAAAAGGAGCTATAACAAAGATAGAGAAAATATGAGACAGTCCCAAACAGAATTCATAGAACTAAAAAACACAATCGTTTAAAGAACACAATAAAGGGTCTCAACAATTGACTGAAAGAAGCCTCCAATCAAATAAGTGAGATAGAAGATAGGGCAGTGGATAAAACCCAACAGACCACCAAAGAGAAACAAGAATGAAAATAAGTGAAGACAGCATCTGAGATTTATGGGATAACACCAAGAGGAAGGATATTCACACCATAGGGGTCCCAGAAGGAGAAAAAAGAAGGGTGGGGGGAGAAATCTTATCTGAAGAAATAATACTGAGTATTTCCCTAACTTGGGGAAGGAAACAAACATCCAGATCCTGGAAGCTCAAAGAGTTCCAAACAAAAGAAACCCAAACAGACACACAAATGACAAAGTGACAAAAATCAAAGATAAATAATAATTTAAAAAGAATCTAGAGAAAACAAGTTACAGACAAAGGGGTCCTACAAAGACTGCCTTCATATTTCTCAGCCGAAATTTTACAGACCAGAATGGAATGACATGATACATTCAAAGTGATGAAAGAAAAGAATTTCCAATCAAGATTGCTATAGACTGAAGGACTGATGAAGAGATTTACAAACAAATATTAGTTAAAGGAAGTCATCACAACTAAACTAGCCTAACAAGAAATTTTAAGAGAATTTCTATGAAATGGAAAGAAACCCAATTTAGAAGTAGGAAGACACTAAAAACATAAAATGTTAGGTGGATGAGAGTAAATTTTTGGATAGTTACAAGGAACTTGAGTCTAAGTCGCTTTTAAGTTAAAAAAAAGTCTATAAGCATAGAAATGTATGAGTAAGCTCCAGGGTAACTTCAAAAAATCCGTTAAAAGCAAAGAAGAAAATGAAAATGGAAGCCAAATATAATATAATAGTGTTCAAACCACAAGAGAAAAGAGTAAGAAAAGAACAAATGTATAGCAACTGCCTGAAAGAATGCCCAGAAAACAAATATTAAAATACCAATAGTTATATATCAATAATCATCCTAGATGTTAATGAATAGATCTCATCAATCAAAAGGCACAGAGTGGCCAAATGAATTACAAAACAAAGCCCAATTATACGCTGCAAACGGAAAGCCCATCTAAGTTATAAGTACAAATATAGGCTCGACATCGATGGTAGGAAGAAAATCCCACAATCAAATGGTAATCCAAAAGAAGCAGAAATAGTTAAATTTATATCAGAAAGAAATAGACTTCAAACTAAAGGAGGCAACCAAAGACAGGGGTAGACATTATATAGTTATTAAGGGGTAAATTTGTCAGAAAAACGTAAATCTTATTAGTATATATGTATCAAGAAAGGGAGCATGGAAATGCACCAGGCCATTATTAATAGACCAAAGAGAGACATTGACAGCAATACAATAAAAGTAGAAGACTTCAGGAACCTCACTTGCAACAATGAAAAGATCAATCAAGCACAATTAACAGGGAAACAACAGCCTTAAATGACAATTTGGAACAAGTACATTTAATAGCCATTCATAGAACACTTTATCCAACAGCTACAGAATTCACATTTTTCTTGAGTACTCATGCAGTATTTTCAAAGATATACCATATGTTGAGAAACAAAACAAATATAAATGCAAACAAATTTACAATAATTGAAACCATGCCAAGTATCTTCTCCAATCACAATGATATAAAACTAGAAATCACCACAAAAAAGAAAACCAGGAAATCCCCAAATATGTGAAGGTTATACAACATGTTTCTTAATGACTCTTGAAGAATAAGGGAAGTCAAATGAGAAATTTGAAAAACATATTCAGTAATACAACAGAATAAAGACATAAGCTATGAGAAATTATTGGATGCAGCAAAAGTAGTACTAAGGAAATTCTACGGCAATTCAGGCCTACCTCAAGAAACAAGAAAATCTCAAAAAAAACTTAATCCCACACCTAAATCAGTTACAAAAGGAGAACAATTGAAGCCAAAAGTCAGCAGAAGGAAGCAAATAATAAAAATAAATTAAATAGACTGAAAAATTCAGAAGATCGATAAAACCAAAATCTGGTTCTCTGAAAAGTTAAACAAAATTGAAAAACCTTTGGCTAGATTCACTAAGAAAAAAGAGAAACTCTAATATCTAGAAACAGAAATGAAAGAGAACTTACAAAAAAATCTCAGAAATACAAAGCATCATAGAGCATTTGATAAGTTTCAACAGTCATTCATGATAAAACAACAACAACAACAAAAAAAACCTCTCAATAAAATAGGGATATAAGGCACATACCTCAACACAATAAAAGCCATATATGGTAAACCTGCAGCCAACATCATATTCAATGGTGAAAAACTGAAAGCATTGTTTCTAAGACCGGGAACAAGGCAAGGTTATCCACACAAGCACCACTGTCATTCAATACCATATTGGAAATTGAAGTCCTATCCAGAGCAATTAGACAAGAAGAAGAAATAAAAGGAACCCAATTTGGAAAAGAAGTAAAACTAACATTATTTGTAGGTGACATGATAATATACATAGAAAACCATACAAAAATCTGTGAGAAATTACATGCAAACAGTGAGATAGAGGAAAATGAAATTAAGAAAATAATCCCATTTACAATGAAACTAAAAGAAGTACCTTGGAATATACTTAGCAAAGGAGGTGAAAGACCTGTTCAATGAAAACTGCAAAACCTTGTCAAAAATAAACAGAAGATATAAAGAAATGGAAAGATATTTCATGCACATTTTTTAAATGACACTATATTTAAGGCAATTCCCACCAAAACTCATTTAAAATTTTTTACAGAATCATAAAAGACCCCAAATAGCCAAAACAATCACAGAAAAAGAAAGAACAAAAACGGAAGAATCACACTCCTAGATTTTAAATTATACTTACAAAGCAATAGTAATCAAAACAGTGTGGTACTTTAATAAAAAAAAAAATACAATAATCAGTGGAATAAAATTGACTCCCCAGAAATAAATATACATATATATGGTCAGTTAATTTATGACAAAGAGTCAAGATCATAAAGTGGAGAAAGGAAAATCTTTTCAAAAATTGTTGTTGGGAAAACTGGACAGCCACATGCAAAAGAATGAAAATAGATCACTCTCTAACACCTTACACAAATATTAATTCAAAATGAATTAAACACTCGTGTGTAATTCCGAAAATTAAAAAAATACATAAAAGAAAACATAGGCAATTAGTTGCATGACATCAATCTCTGAGACGTCTTTGGGGACTCCACTCTGGCAGCAAGGTAAACAAAACCAAAAAGAAGCAAATGAAACTACATCAAGCTAAAAAGTTTTCTCCCAGTGAAAGAAATTATAATCAAAAGAAAAATACATCCTATTGAATATGAGAAGCTATTTACACATAGTGCATCTGACAGGGGTCAATATCCAAAATATATATTTTAAAAACCCAGAAAAATTGAGCAGATCTGAATAGACCCTTCTCCAAAAAAGATATACAGATGGTCAATAGGCACATGAAACACTGTTATTCATCTGTTGATATTAGGAAAACGCAAATCAATACAATGAGTTATCCCCCTCACACCTGTGAGAATGACTAATTATACCAACACCTGGAAATAAATGTTGATCAGGATACAGAGAAAAAGGAACTGTTTTACACTGCTGGTGGGAGTGTAATTGGTGCAACCATTATGGAAAACAGTATGGAGATCCCCCAAGAAATTTATAAGGGAAATTCCATATTATCCTGTTATTCCACTTGAGGATATTTACCAAAAAAACACAAAAACATGAATTTGAAAAAATACGTGCATCCGATATTTACTGGAGCATTATTTACAATAGTCAAGGAACAGAAACAACCTATGTGCCCATCGACAGATGAATGAAAATAAGATGCACAGCCCAAAATAAGAGATACAACTCTGAAAAATACGAAATTCTATCATTTGTAACAACATGGATGGAACTAGAAGGGATTATGTTAAGTGAAATAAGTCAATAGGAGAAAAACAAGGGCTGAATGATCTCACACTTACGTGTAATGTAAAGAAAGAAAGAAAACAAATAAATCGAAATCTAACCCCTGAACATCGACAACAGGACTGGGGAAAAGGGGGTGGGGTGGGAACAAAGGGTATTGGGGATCTGATGGTCAATGACGCCAGACTATTTGAAATTTGCTGGTGGATATCAAAGATTTGTTTTACTATATTGGAGGAATAATGGACCAGCACATCTAAACTATATTATTGTGGAAATCAATGCTAACTCAATTTTTAAAAGAAATTTTTATGATGGATCACCATGATTTCTTCATGTTTCAGAGATTTCAGCAAAAGATTATTCTAGACACACTCTCAGCTTTTGGTCTCTGTTACGCTTTCAGAAGGTTTTTTTTTTTTTTTTTCTCAATTTTAGTTTATTTTACCATTTGGATAGGATGGGAATTTCCCAAATCATCAAGCCCTATTTCTTTTTTTGTTTAAAAGGTATTATTTCAATTTATCTCTCATATCACATTTTACTTTAAACAAAAAGAAGAAATCATGCAGTTTGCTTGAAAATCTCAGCTAAATGCCAGTGTTTATCAATGCAAGTTCTACTTTCCACTTAACTGTGGGATCTAATTTCACTAATCTTTCCGTTACTGCATGTATGGCTCTTCTTCCTCCAGTTTTTAATAACCTGCTTCTCACATCCTTCTGGATTCTCACTAGCAGGGTCCTTAAGGTATATACTTTTAGTTGAAGATAGTTCAAAGCAATAATATTCCTCAAAATTCTCCGAACTTCCATTCACTGCCCAGGTCCCAAACCACTTCCATGCTTTAAGACACTTAGTACTTTCGATGCCTAAAATCTGTGCTAGTTTGCTATTACTCTGTAACAATTTACTTGAAATTCAGTGGCTTAAATCAATTCTCATTTGCTACCTGACAGTTTTGCAAGTCAGAACTGACACCCTATATCTGAATTCCCTGTTCAGGGTCTGACCCAGATGAAATCAAGTTGTTAACTGACTTCCTATTTGGATGCCTTGGTGCGGGGGAGTCCTACTACCAGACTCATTCTTGTTGCCATAATTCAATTCCTTGTACTGCAGTTTCGAGGTTCCCACTTCATTACTGGCTCTCGTCTGGGTCCATCTTGACTCCCAAATCTGCCAATATCTTTTTACACATTGAGTCCTCCATCTTCAAGCCAAGAATGGCACATTGAATCTCTCTCTTGCTTTGAATCTCTGACTTTGACCTCTAGACTTCTATTTAAAGGGCTCACGTGAATAAATGACACCTAGCTAGATAATCTCCCTCTCTCAACATCAACTGATTTTGGATTTTATTTACGTCTGCCAAATTGCTACAATGCAACATATAGATTAGTGTTTGACTGAATGACTAGAAGGTGTCTGTACACCAAGTGTTGTTATTTGGGAGCTCATCTTAGAACTCTGCCTACCAAACAAGTGAATGACTCCTAGCAGCACATACTGTGTTTGGTTTTTATAAACTCTATTTGATACTGTCTAACTTTCAACTAGTTTGATTAATTTGTATTCCTTGTCGCTGTTGATACAGTTGGACTTACTTCTGCCATTTAACTTTTATTTGAATCATATCTTTTTGTTCCTCTATTCCTCCTTCACTGCTTCATTTTGCGTTGTATGGTAATTCTAATGAAGCATGCTTTAACAGTTTACTATATTTTTAGTTATGTTTTCTGGTTACTCTAAGATTTACCTTACACATTTGACATGTCGTAATCAATATGTCAGATTCACACTAGCTTAGGTCCAGTGATACATTAAAATTTTATCGCTGTATCCCCTCACCCCCTTTTGTGTTTTTATTGTTGTATTTTACACACATTAATGTGCTAAAGTCAGCAGCACATTGTTATAATATTTTTATCATCTGCAGTCATTTACTTAGCCCATTACAGCTTTGTCCCCACCTACCTCCTTTGTACCATAATTGAAAAATACATTACACACACATTAAATTGCTATATGATGTAGTCCCCAAAATACACAATATATTATATATGTACATATATATTTATACATAATGTGTATATATAATTTTATGTAATTGGTTTTTAGGTCAGTTAATATATGAAAATATATAAAATAGATATATTTATAATTTTTCATGATTACAAAATCATCTTTATCAGTGTTCCTTTGTTTGTTCAAGTGGATTCAAATTGCTGTCGGGGGTTCTTTACTTTCAGCCTGAAGAGCTTCCTTTAGAGTGGGTCCTTATCAACTAATTCAGATTTTGCTTTTCTTGTAAAGTCCATATTTCACCTTAATTTATGAAAAAACATTGCTGGCAATAGGTTCCTTGATTGACACTTTCAGGGGGTCACTTTGAAAATGTTATATGACTGTTTCTCTAAGTCATTCTCATTGGAGTTCCATTTTAGTCTCACATTATTTTTTTCTTCCTGCTTTCAAAATTTTCTTCTTATCTTTGACTTTCAGCATTTTTATATGATGTGTCTGTGGGCTTATTTGAATTTTTCCTACATTGAGTTTCCTAGATGTGTAGGTTATTGTTTTCAATAAATTTGGGGAGTTTTCAGTCATTTTTAATACTTTTTCTTCTTTCTCTCCTCGTTGACACTCCTATTACGTACATGCTGGTGTATACAATGGTGTGCCACAATTTTCTGTTCATTTTTTTCATTCTCATTTCTCTGTTTTTCAGATCATATAATCTCTATTAATCTATCTTCAAGTTCTCTAATTCTTTTTCTGCCAGTTCAAATTTACTGTGTTTATGACATTGTCATCATACCTTCTTATATAGGTCTGTTAATCATACTTTCCCTTAATTCTGTGGATACCAATATAAATATTACTTTGTATATATTGTATATGTATGTATATTACTTTGAATTTTTTTTCTATTAGATCTCACATCTAACCACTCTCACAATTTGTATTGACTGCTTTCTCCCATTGTGTGGGTCAAACATTCCTGTTTCTTTGCATGTCACATGATTTTATTTGGAAATTGGACATTTGTGATCAAATATTGAAGCCATTCTTAATATTGCCCTCCTTCCTGACTTGCTCTTGCTATTTACTTTTTGTTTAGTGCCTGGACGGTCTATTTTAGTAAAGTCTACACACACACACGCACACACGCACGCACACACACACACACACACACACTTACACACACACACAGCATTAAGTCTCTGATGGTTCAGCTTTGCTTATGCAGCGTCACGCTTGAATGCTGGAATGACAGTGTCACTTGAGAGATTTTTTTTTACTCTTTCCTCATCATATTTAGCTGTTAAATTCCACTAATTACTGACTGATTGCTCTATTGTTTTCAGCAGCACTGTGGGACATAAATTCTTCTACAAACTAGCGCAATCAAATTGTGGTCACTTCAAAGAGTAAGCTCTTGGGGTCACTCTTTATTATTTATTCCGCCCACAGGAGGGCTCCTCTAGTTGTTTTATTCCTCAGTCTCACTTGCACAGCAGCCGGCCTACAGTCTAGGCTGTATATTCATTAAATCCAGGAATCTTTTCAATTTCCTTTCACCATAACAATCATTCTTCATGAGTGTCCTTAGGCTTAAGTTTCTCCATGCTTATGCTGCAGGGATGAAGTCATTTCCTTCGAGAGATAAAGGGCTACTTTACAGTTTGTTTATCCCCCTGCTAAAATCTCTGAGCAAAGACTCTGGAACTGGTACTGAGGATATTGTAAAGCTTCTTTCTCAGTAGGACTTCTGTTGTAGAATCTAAGCTCTCAGTGGAGGGGGGCCAGCAGTCAGAGGTTCTCTCAAATTGCTTTTTCTGGCATAGAAACACAGCCTTATGAAATCAGGGAAGTACAATCAATGCCTCGGTATTATCTGTTACGCGGGGACAGCAGAGCTTAAAAATCTTTAGGGCAGTATGCAGATTTATGAGTAGAAAACTAACTGGCAGAACCTGAGACTTCTGTGAATAAGGACCCCACCTTAGCAACTTGAGTCTAAGACATACCCCTGGACCAGGCATGTCATTTTTGCTCCAGGTAGCCTGGACACACCCAGGAAGGAAGAAACCCCCACCTATTTTGCCTGAGCGAGAGGCAACCAGCATAGGTTGTGCACACACGTGTGCATTCCCTTGATGTAACTTTCCTGGCCCACTTCAACTTGCTGTTTCTGCTTTTAATAAACTCGCTGTGTGTTCCTGACCAAATGACATTCTCTATGAATTCTTTCTGGACGGACCTAGCATCCCATCAGTGTGTCTCATTCACCCTCCCCCGCATCATTCGGCATGATGTGCCCAATGAAGATTCTCTGTTCCATATGTGGCGATTGGGAAGAAAGAGTCTGACCTCTCAACTAAACTCGTTCAGGACTTAGTCTCAGCAACAGGCAGCTGGGATAAGAATGAGAAATTCTGAAGCTCTGCACCTCCAGTGAAGAGAGACTCTGGCCGGGAATTGGGAGAGAGGGGACCCTGTGTTTTTAACTAACACTCTGGAATGGAATTTCCACCTCACTGAGCTTGGAGGTGGGGATGGAACAGTCTTGGTTCACATATTTCAAACTTACATCTTTCTTACTAAGTTGTTACAGATTTTCTTGAACAGATGTTTCTTCATGTGCTATTTGTCCTTAGGAAAACGCCCAAAGACATTTAATGATTGCTGCATGGGGGTTTTTTGAACATAATTTTATCAGTTTCTCTTGAGATAAGATCAATGAAGTTCTTCATGCTGTCATGCCAGAAATCAAAATTTCATTGTTCTTCAGAGTGTCTCTTCCTCATTCTCTCTGTCCTCTTCTTCTGGGACACTGATTACATATATATATATATATATATATATATATATATACATATATATATACATATATATATATTAGATCTTTTCCCCACCATATTTCATTAGTCTCTTACAGTCTTTCCTGTATGTTATGTCCTTTCGTCTCACTATCAGTATAGATATTTCCTTCTGATATATTTCACTTTATTTTCGCAGCTATGTATAAATGTTTGTCAAAAACATTACTGATTTCTTAATTATGCTGTATTTTTCAATGATCAAATTTTCATTCCAATGATTTTTTTCTTATGGTCTCCACATTTCTGATTTAATTTTCTATTTTTTCATTGAATTTCATGAATATATCCATTATACTCACAGTCCACGTTTGATAATTGTAATATCTGGATTTTTTTCTGCGTCATCTCTGTTTTTTGTTTTTTTCTTTATTGGAATCCGTTCAATTCTTCTCTTTTTTGCCTGTCAAACTTTAAGAAAAATCAAAGACAAATTTGAGACTCTGGATGATATTATCTTTTCCCATAGATATACTGCTACTGATAGGTGGGTTCGATAGGGGCAAATCTGCTATATTCAGTTGGAGATTTATCTTATTTAAAGTTGGGCTTTGGATACCATAAGGGCAGGTTTACTTCCCCTCCATCTTTATTCCTAGAGAATAGCCTTACCTGGTCCCAAATGAAATTCAAAAATGTGTATCAGGACCCTCCTTTTCTGCAACCTGAAGTCCAATTCTGTGTCCCAGCTTCTTGAGAATGCTAAAATCTCCACTAATCCCTCAGTCAAATGTCCCAGTGTTTTTCAAAAGAAGCAAATGTTCCAAGGCAAAAAGTTGCATTAAGCGTAGGGTTCACTGCTTTATACTTCTTTTCTCCTTAACATTCTGGTCACACAAGTCTTCTCTGTCTTGTTGTCTTTCCAATGTGTTTGAACTGATCACTTGTTTTTTCCTCTAGATTTTCTAGTAGTCTTTGGCGAAAACAATTGTTCTGAAGCAAGCTAATCTACCATGCGAGAAGGCTAACTTCTCTTGTCTTTCTAATTATTGAAAAGTTCTCCCATAGTTGATGCCCTCTGGTGATTGCTAAACAGTAAACAAATGACTGCACTCTGACCACCTTCCCAGCAGCTCATGTGTGAAACTCTCCTTTAGGTCTCCTTGTCACCAATTTTCCAAGTTTGCTCTTCCCAAGTCCATGAGAATTCAATCATCCCATTTGCTGTTGATCATGAATCAGTGTATCTCTCCTTCTATACCAAGTGGACAATGAGACACATCATCTAAATGTCTTCCTAATAGGAAAATTTCCCTTTCACCAATGTCTTTTAGGCCTACTCCTGAATGGGGTTGTAGTGTAGCAGCCTTCCACTTCCAGTGGGTTCCAGCATGCCATACACATCCTTCTACAAACCATACACATATTTTCCCTGTTCTATTATCTAGTCACAGGGAATTCCTTTAGGTCACAAATGTGGATTGATGAAAAGGTGGCAAAATCGAGAATTGGAAACTCCTGCTTAAGCAGTTTTCTTGTATGCCTTTAGTCATGCTTAGCTTTAGTCTATGTGTAACTGTCATTTTTAAATGGAATGCTGCTATGAACATCTAGTCTTGACTGGATGCATTAAATAGTTCCCCATTCATGATTAGCAGTTCAGGATACATACTTAGCTGGAGTTCCATTATCAGGTCCTTATCACGACCGTGGAAATATTTTTCAGAGTGAAGTTATTATCTTTCTCCCTCTAGTACCTTTCTTCCATAAACTTCCCAGGCTGATTAACCGTGATGATATAGTTTCGGGTCTTCAGAGATTGGCACACGTTCAAGACCTTATTTAAAAACACCCAGAAATTCTTAGTATTTTCCTTTCCTTAATGTAGTCACCCTAAAAAGTATCTGCAGATCTTATTGGGAAAGATTTGATAGTATATTTATAGTCTATTCTAGTGACTGCAGAGTCCTGCCTTAGAGGTAACGTGTCTTTTCCTGAGTTCAGTAAGAAGTAAAGAAACCCCACTCCAATAACTCAAATTAGGCCTTCTAGCAGACTTGGAATTTTTTCTTCCTGAGTATGTCAGGCAGCATCCTATAGACTGCCCAGTTACTTCATTTTTAAGAATGTCATGATTATCTGACACCACGGATCCCCATGAGTCAAACACCCTCTATCATTTTATTCCTGTGGCTTTTTGGTAATCACGTTTCACCTTGTCTGACAATTAAGCACTGTCACCTAACCTCCACCACTCTGAGATCCATCCCTTCATTCACATGAAGATCAAGCAACCACTGTATTGTTCTTTACCACCATGCCAAGCCTGTAGAGCACAGGCCCTCAGAAATCTCCAAAGGTTCTGCTCATCTTTCATTAATGCATTTCTTACTGCTTTGGAGTATGTCTGCACAAATGTCCCATACCATATATCAGGGTCCCAGCTCTTTCCCTATTAGTGTCCTTACTTTATTGTAAAAGCCATGGCAATTAGAGCATTTAATTGGCAGTGGAACTTTGTAGCTCTATGAGGACTTGGGCTTGGTTGTCAGCTTTATCTGCTCTAAGATGAGGAACTCCTTCAAATGTGTCATGCAGACTTTCTGGTCTCTACATGTGTTTTCTGTTATTTTTTCATATCTTTCAATTTCTTCTTTTTCACATTCATACTCTTTAGGATCATCAGAAGAACACAGAAGCCACTAGAAACTTTTAATCATTTTTGACACAGTGTTTAATGACACAGTTGTTTGATTTCCCAAAGCTTTAGGTTCCATCTGTACTTCATTTCATATCACCAGGGCTACCCATTTAAGCAAGTGTGATACTGCTACATCCTACATACCAGTGAACCTCTCCTAACACTTGATCTTTACTCTCGTGACCATGTATTGTAAGGAGGTTATTTTCCTTCTGCTCAAATGAGCAACCTAATTCCTAGGCAAGTTCTACCATTACTGTATCTGAGAAGTGCATGACAGGAAACAGATGGTACTGTCATATTGGAAACTTTGAAGGGAATTTGCTTTTTTAAAGGACAATATACAAAGCAGTGGGAAGGGTTTCATTGAACCACAAGGGGTAGCGCAGTACTCCATGACTAGTAAAGATAAGCCTGAGGGACAAAGGGAGGCCTACTGAAGTCTGGAGATACAGGTCCTATGAGAAGAGGGCCACCTTCCTGGAACCTCTGGAGAAGAGATTCAGTTAGCATCTGGCGATCCTGCAGGAAACAAGCTGGGAGGAAAATTTCCTGACAGCATTGTCCATCACTGGTTCCCAGGGAGCCTTTTGATGTAGTGCATGCTGGTCGGACTCCTTGGGATACAGAGCAGGGTGGGAAAGGGTGGGTAGTGAATTAGATGGGAAGATGGGGAGACACTTGGCAAAAGGTATCCAAGAAAAGGGCCATTTTAGTAATACTCATTGGTAATTATGCCTGCATGATAAATTATTCACTCTATTCAGATGTATTCATACTGTAAGAAGGAAGGTAAAGGACATAGTGTTCTTAGAAGGTTACTTCCAGCAGAACTGGAGTTTGCTAAAGCTGTTCTACTGAAATAAGAAATGCGCCTACATGGCATTGACCCGTAGCAGAGGCACAAAGCATAATAAGAGTGTTGTTTGAGGAGGTGTAGGTGATTTGTACCAGCTTGTCAGCTTTGTTTATTGATAGTAGCATGTCTGAGCATTTGCACCTGGCCTGCTAAGACTACTGTGGAGGCTGGCTACATGGCTATAATATGACTCTAAAACCATCAGTGAATGAGAACCCTGACTGAGGCTACATTTTATACTCTGATTCTGAGGTGTTTTGTGCACATACCAGTGGTCCTTGAAATAAAAGAAGTACGTATTCCCAAGACTCTTATGGAGAAGAAGGGAAATGGAATGCACACCTTACTTCTCCACACTCCTTGCTGAGAAAGCTTTTGATTATGATGCATATGCTTAATGCTCTTGTTATATTACATAGTTTTTTCCTGCACTAAACTTAGATTTACAAGACTTCTGCAGTTCCATGACTCTTCTTTAACAATGGAGTTGTTTAGCTGCCGTAGTAATCATGGTTTCTGGAGAAGAACATACATCATACTGTGAGATACCTCCCATTTGCCCTTGTTCGCATGTGTGATTTGATTTAAAGACACGTTCAGGTTTTCTTCAGTAATATAGTTACCTTTGCCTTTAAGGATGTTCTTACTGCCCAACTGTACTTTGTACTTTAGAATGGCCATCTCCTCCACCCCAAAATAGACACCACAACTCCTTTCTTCTGCTTATCTTATATTTTGCAATTAATATGACTGAGATCAAAACGATAGTGTCATTGGACATTAGCCTTTAGTGTGAATCAGAGTCATCTACAAAGCTTGTTAAAAATGGAGGCTTGAGACATGCCCCAGCGGAGTAGCAGTTAGGTCAATCGCCCCCAAAGGAGCAAGACAGATACCCCTGGGTTCAAGTCCCAGGTCTGGGGGAAAACAACCAGCGTGAATACCTAAATAAAAATTTAAAAATAGAGATGTTTCTTCCTCCTCTCTCTTTCTGCCTGTCTGCCTACTCGCCTTCATTCCTATCTACCTTTGCTTTAAAAAAGAAAAAAAAAATGGAAATTCAGGAATGACGCTCTGGACCTGAAGTGGTGATCAGGAGTTCAACAAAGTCCTTTGGTGATTCCGATATACGGCAAGAAGTGCTAACTCAGCTATTATTGACAAATTTGCTAAGAACTGATTACTTGCCAGGCATTGTGATAGGCATTAGATGTACCAGGATTGAAAGGGCAGGTTGTGCTTTCAGAGACAGAGTCTGATGTAGTGTTTCTCAATTTTTTAAAAACTTCAGTTTACAATCAGAAATACGTTCTGAATCACAACTCAGGTCATGCAAACATACATAGACACAAAACTGTATTCAAAATTTGATACTATTTGGGTCTAATCAATTTTATTCTATGCTGTTTCATTTAAAAGTTACAGGTCTTCGCTGAATGTGTTTCAAGCTCTACTAATGCAAGGGATGTAGGGTTAGTTTGACAAACAGGTCTATTTAATAATTTGTGATGTTTTCTTATGTAGCATACATTTCATGCGACGGTAGGAGGGAAAGAGCCAAGGAGCGTCCCCTTATAAACTGGGGCTTCTCCAACTTTGATGAGCACAGGAATCACCTGAAGATCCTATTAAAAATGAAGATTCTGATTCAGTAGCTCTCGGATGGGGACCTGGTATTCTGTAGTTCTAACCATCTCTCAGACTCTAAGGAGCAATGCTCTAAAACAAACAGCTGTGGGTAGTTGCTCTAAAATTGTAAAGCAGAACCTGGCAGGAGTTTCCTAAGAAAACATTTTCTTTAAGGAAAGAGGAATCAAGTGGACAAGGCAGTGACAGATGAGAATACCATCATATGTGCTACTCAAATTTTATCCCAGACTCCTACATCTGAATCTGGTGAAGAGCTGGCTGTGCGCAAAACATACAAAGCAACAAATGCAGAAAGGATTGTTTTGCTGAAAAAATCTGAAATCCATTAGTGGTCAAATAATCATTGAGGTGTTATGCACTTAGGTAGGCAGAACTGAAAGTGAAGACAGGACTTGACACACACTTGTGCAAGTGTCATGTGGTTTGGGCTCACTGGAACCCCAGGGAAATCAACTGGGTTTAGTGAGTTAGAAGAATCCAGTCCATCAGCAGCAGTGGGGGGCCTGAAAGTATTCAGGACTCACGAGGAGAGACATAATGCCCAGCAGACATGGCAGTACTCAGGGAAGAGTGACACCCGCATTTCAGCTTTCTGAGCTTATTCCTGGGTGCCAGTATATGAACCTCAACCCTTTTCCAAGACTTTGATGTGGTCCTGTCCTGCTACTTTAGGGAAAAAAGATGACAGAAGCCAGGCCAGCACAGATCACATATTTAGTACCTCATCCAATCTACGTGGCATTCTTGTAAGACAAGTATTATGCCCACTTCATAGACAGTGAAACTTCTATAACCACCAGGCTGATTTCTCCACGTATGAGCACCAGAGATCATTTGAACTTTATATACAATTTAAATTCTGACAACAATTTTAAGTGTCCTCACTGCCTTCATAAGCTCACTGAACAGTTCTTTGTAATTTTCTTTTCCTTTCTTTATGAGAAATGCAATCTCTGTTCCCTTGGAAAAACAAACAGATGAGCAGAAAGGAAACAAAATAAATCGTTCACAATCTCACAATTCAAAAAATCATTGATAACCTTTTTTAATGAAAAAAGTTTTCTCTTTTAACGGGGGATAGACGTACTATATAAACGCATGTATGGTTCTAAGGTGTATCGATTGTATAGATAATATCATAGACTGCTTTATTTTTCCAAGAATCATTGCTGCAATGCACATGCCATTGGTAAAATACCTACTGACAGAGCACTCTAGCTGGGTGAAAGACCGACCATAAGAATAGTAATACCTGGGCTGTGCCCTTGTGGGACAGGGGGTGGTCCTCTGGCATAGGGAACACATAAAGCCAAAGGACCTGAAACCGGGGGCCAGGCCTGGATGAAAAGCAAAACGGAAGGAAAGAAAGAGATGGAGAGAAGGAGGAGGGCAGGAAAACAAGAGGGAGGGAGGAAAAGAAAGATGCTTCTCCCTTCCACCCTTAAGATGCTTCCTCCTCCTCTCCTTTCTTTCCTCTGTGAAAAAGGAGCACTCCCTAAAGTGGGTGTAAAGTGGGGTAGCTGCTGGGCACAAGCTACATGACTCCCAAGGTTCGAGGTTCCTCCCCAGGGATGGTGGTAACACTGAGATGAACAACTGGATAAAAATTTTTTTTCCTCCTTTCTCTTCTTGCTGCCCTCTGCTAGCCTTCATTCCTACATGTGCCTTTTTCTTTAAAAACCAACCAAAGTAACACCTAAACAATGCATTGACATCAGGTGAAAGCACAGGGCTTGGCAAATGCCTGCCAGAGACACTCTAGGACACTACACAAAAGGGATGTCTTCAAGGCCCCTGTATGGGGCCCTGCAGCCACCCCTGAGTTCCCTTGGGCCCCTGGGGTGGAAGGGGTCCTCCAAACTTCTTTGCATCCACATGAAGCCCCCCAATTTCTGCCTGGTTTTCTTCACCTCAGCCTCCACTCGCGCCATCTCATCCAATTCCCGGATCATCTCCTCATTGCTCAGATGCATATTGTGGATGGCCTCCTTGTGCTCCTTGAGACACTGAGCCAGCCCCTTGTTGCTTTTCCTTTTGGCTTTCCTGGGCATGTCAGCCTCAGAGGGGCGCTTCCCTGCAGCCTTGGGTTCACTGGCAGGCTTTTCTTCTTTGGGTTTTTCCTCCCCTTCTGGGTCTCCGCCCTCCTCTGGACATTCCAGGCTCTCAGCCTTTCCTTCTGTGGGCTCTGCCTCTGCCTCTGCCTTTTCCCTGTGCTTCCGCATTTCCTCATCCCCCATTTCTCCCTTGTGATCTGTCTCTCCCTCATTTTCTAACTTGTCCAGGTCTTCCAGACTACAAGCTACCTCTGGCTTTCCCACATCCTGGGGTTCTTCATTTTCCTTCTTCCCTTGGTTCTCAGGTTTTCCTTCATTTTCAGTGCAGAGATTTTCCATGCTGGGATGTCCCCTCCTTTTCCGGTCCTGGGGGATGGAGGATGGGGTGGGAAAATGGGGACAAAGAGGAGACAAGGGGCACTGAGGGCTTGTGGGTGGCACTCCATCCACTCCCCCGAGGGTCTCCCCGCTCAGGCTGACCCTCCAAGTGTGCCTCTGCCCACCGCTTGCCCCACCGTCCCTCCCAC
>RJWH01009728.1:0-20822 GCA_004363575.1 Solenodon paradoxus
CAGGCTGACATTGCTCTTCAGACTTCAGGGCAGCGAGGACATTGGCTCCAGGAAGGCGGTGCAGCAGCTTGGAGCTCAGGCGTAGAGAGAGACGTGACGCCGGCAAGTCTGGTCGCGTGTCCTCTAGAGCTGCAGGTGCTAAAGCCAAGAACGTACCACGCGTGTAGCAAAAGCTTTAAAAACTAGAGATAACTGAAAATAACTTGCAAAACCCACCAAACACCCAAGCAAATGTAATCAGAACATGCAGTCGTTTTCACTGTTGCTGCAGCCGGGATTCTGTGTGTGTTTAAACAGTTGTCACCAGTTCAGAAGTAGGATCCTGCTGCTCCAGAATGGTGGGCAGGAAAGGTGAACACCCAGCAGGGAAGGAGGCCGGCGGCCCGTCAGTACCAAGGGGCTCACGGGGTCCTCTGGCAGTGACCGCTGGGTCAGTGATTGGTTGGTGGCTCCATCTTACCAGTGGGGGGAACGGAAATTCCGTGTGTGGCTTTCACTAGCGCCAACTCGAAGTGACCCCGGCTGAGCCTTTACTCTCGTAGTAGAAGCTCACCGAAGCTTTGCTCGTGTGATGGAGCGGTTAGGTCTGCGCTTTTTTTTGTGTCTGAGTTTGTTGTCCCTGTGGCGGGTGTCCCTTGATAAAACTTATTTTGGTTTCTTTTTCACCGAGAAGTTGACACTAAAAACGTGGCTGACCCACTCTTACGCATTTGCTTTCATTAGGACAAATTTTTCTGGTGGAAACTTCAGTGCAGAAATCGAGATGGAAAGGTTTATGTTTCTTGTTCTATATTGACAAGTTGATTTTCAAATATGCTGTTCCAATTAACCCGTCTCATAGCCTGTCCTGTATCTTTGGAGACTTGTCATGTGATTATTTAGACCATCGTTTGTGAGCTGACTTCTGCTGTCACTGTCTGAAAGCATAGCACGTACAGGTGTGACTTGGTGACAACTTACACAGGAGTCTGCATTGCTCCTCATCTAAGGAAAGGTGCAGAAAAGCTACTGGAAAGATCCTCTGATCTTGAGTTTCTAATAAATAGGCTTTCACGGTGGTACCTGAGTCGTTAATATGTTAAACTCTTCCCATAATGTTAAGCTCAATGCCTGGTCATAGCAGCTGCTCATTCTGTGAAGAGCACATCAAGTAGTTTCATTTCTCAATCGTATTATTTAAAAAATATGATTTCTTTGTAGGTGAATGACTTGAATGCAAGCGCACTTAAATCCTTGGCATTTTAATAACTTAAAATAATTAAGTTCTTAATGAACATTCATTTTGTAATTGGAAAAGAAGAAAACATGATGGTCTTTAAAATAGTTTTTTCCAGCTCCAAGAAACAGAAAAGGAAACAATAGAGCTTGAATTGTAAGTGATTTGAGGAGCAGATTTCTAACTAATCAGAGCAAATAGAAAAATGCACAGAAAAAGCGACTTCATTTATTTTTACTTTACTGGAAATTCAAGGTTGAATTTGGTGAACCTGATCATTTTTATAACTGATACTCTATGATATGATGTCTTATATTCAGTATAACTGTAGTTCAGATCAGAATCCCATGTCTGCATACTACATAAAAGAACCGATTCAAAGTGCTGTCTTTTCTGCGAAATTATAGTTTGAAATGTAATCAATTGGATTTACTTCTGATTTTCTAAAATTGCAGGTCTTAGAAATTTTCATATGAAATCAAAGTAATCTAGCAGATTGGCAGTAGTTTTTAATTTTCTATAGCCAGAAATGAAGAAAAATAGTGGACTGGGGAGAGAGATTATTGAGTTGTTACTTCATCAGAAAGATAGTTTTTTTTTCCACATAATTGGTTAATTGTTCCTCAATATAATTTTAATGTTATTTGCACATTGCTTTTTTGAGATCCTAATAATGGACAGTAAATACTTGAAGGATGTGTCTTGAATTTGTATTTTTCTAGAAAAAAAAATCCCATCTTTGTCATAATCACGGATACTTTATGGCCGATTAAGGAGTGGCAGCTACCACTGCACATCACTCATTTATTTTGGTGGTAGAATATTTCATTTGCTATTCTCATGGGAAATGAATTATTAAAGTAGAAAACCAATCAAGTGTGCACGTAGTTTTTTAAAACCCTGAGTAGGAAAGGAGAAAGTGGGATTGATGTTTCTTTGGTCGGAAGGCCAGAGGCAAGGGAACCAAATATTAATATCTGTTCTAAAGTTGACTGCTTTCTGAATAACTGACTTTGAAAAATGACTCAGGGGCTGGGAGTGTGTCCTGCACAAGACCGATGGGCTCTTGAAGGCATAGGTGGAAAGTTCATGGAACTCATCAGTCCAAGTGAATTCAGTTCTAGTGGCCTTAGATTTATGGATTTATTATTATGGCTAACTTTCTAATGAATACTTCCACTTTTCCATAATCATTTGGGAATACAAATTGAAAAAATCCTGAACAAATAGAATAAACTATGAGAAAGAACCTCCTTGATTATACTGTCTCAAATTAGGGGTTTCCAGGTTCCTTAGACTTGGTCGAACCAAGAGCAGCAGAGGTGGAAACAGATTTTTGACAGTGATCACAATCGCTTACTCAAAATTGTGCTCAGGGCTTTTCCCTGGTGTGATGTCCAAGGCCTCTTCACGTAACTGTTACCTCTGACAGGGTGGGGTAGTGTTTTGATTTTCAACCCCACCCAGAGGTGATGATAATTTTATGTTTCTCTATATTCTACTGTGATCCAATTTTATACACACGGATTTACATTGTTAGGTCATCTGTTTTGCTTTGTTTTTTTTTTTCAAATTGTTGAGAAACCACCATTCTCAGTCTTCAGTAGCTGGAGTAAACCAAGCCCTTTTTCCACAGGACTGGATAACAAGGTGGTGACACAATCCCCGCATCCCTCCTAAACCAGATTCTGACCTCTAGGACAGGACAGGTCCTCTGGGATTTAATAGGGGGCACATTTCCCTATAAAGTGGATGCATCCCCCCAGTCTTAAAATGGGGGCTTCAGAGGGAAATGGAACAAAACCATCACTGTTCTATGGAATCCCCAAATGTGTTGTCTAATCTGAGCATGAATGTGTTTTCTGGATTCCTGTCAGAGCACTTCTTGTCTGTAAAATATGTATCGGGGCGTGTATGTCAGTGGTGGGGAATCGTGTGAGATGCTGTGGACAAAAGTATCGGCCACTCAGAATGAGACAGCTGTGGGAAGATAGTGCAGTTCATCAGTTGATCTTGTGATTGTTTTTTATTTTCAAAGCACTTTAGAACCGCCTGGTCTCTCCGTTTTAACTGCTTAAGGTGTATACTCACTACACCTGTTATAAATCAGCTCTGGCCTCCATAGGACCCTTCTGTCACTTCCCATCCCCTAAGAAATGATGTTGAACCCTTGATGGTTGGGCCAGCAGGTCTCAAGAGGGGCCGTGCACCAGAGCCCACCAGGACTTTGAAAATAGATACCGCCTGGTGTCAGTGTGAGCAGCTGGGCAGCGGGACAATCTGTACACGTGAGGGTCTCCCAGGTGATGCAGGTGTGGCCGGTCCAGGCACCCCACTTGAGAACCCCTAGCAGAGGGCTTCCCTGATTGGCCCAAGGCTCACCTGGTCTTGGCCATTTCCTCACACTCAGGTGAGTGCCTCTGTCTTCTCTGATGTGCTGTCTCGTGCCTGCTGCTCCGTGTTCTGCCTTTTAGGGTCTTTGAGCTTAAGTCTCTCTGACCTTCTGCGATCTCCTTCTGGTCTCTTTCCTATTCTCACCCCTTTCATATTGAGTTTATTAGTAGGTAGTGACTTTCTTGAGGCTCCATGCTTTCTTCTGTTCAGTTTTGTTTTCTCAGCTATTGTCACTAAGTTTTGGACTTGTAAGACATCTATTCATTTGTCAAGTTAAGTTTTACCTTTGTTCTATCTGCCATGATGTAGCTCTGATCAAGGTAGGAAGGAGGTGGAACCTGATGGTGTGCTTTCAGGTCTGTTTTGCACCTTTTTGTCTGTGTAACTATTGGCAAATTGTGTAGCCTCTCTGCCTTAAATGTTCACATCTGTGTGATACAAACAATCCATAACTCAGTGTTTAATGAGACGGTGTGTAAAGAATTTACAACACTGGCAAGTACATCAGCAAGACGTAAATGCTGATGTCATTTCTGGAAGGCTCTTCACAAGGAAAGCAATTTATGCTTCAATATTTGCTGACTTCATGAGTCGTAAGGAGTTTTGGAGGCTTGGGGTGGACCTTAATCACTGGCACTGAACTGTGGGAACACTGGCAGTTAAAAGATGGCCTTTGGGAACTGTTTCAAAATAGCAATGTGCTTCTTCTTGAATGTGGTGGTTACGATTTTAATTGCCTTTACTTTCTCAAGTAGTTTTAGATTTATAAGAATATTGAGCAGAATGGACTCCCATAATCCCTCTGTCCAGTGTTTCTTCCTGCTGTTAACCTCTGGAATTGGTATGTCTGTTAATAATCGATGGGCTAATCTGAAGACATCAGTGTCCTCTAAGGCTGTAGCTCACATTAGACCCCACTGTACAGCTCTTTGCATTCTGACAAATTCATGTCATGCATCTGCTATTAGAATGTCAGAAAAATCGTACCCCCTCAGAATGGCTTTCTTCCACCTCCTCATCCCGCATCTCCCACTGAATCCATGGCATTATTCATAATTTTGCCTCTTCCAGAATACCATGGTTGGAACCAACCGTGTGTAGTCTTTTCAGAGTGGCTTCTTTCACTCAGCAATGAGTACTTCAGGCTCCTTCATGTGTTTTGTGAGCTCGGTAACAGGACGAGCTGTTACTGAATACGTCGTTATCTCTGCGCCTTAGTTGGTTTGGTGTATTCATCCACCTGTGGAAGGACATCTCGGTTGCTTGCAGTGTTTGACAGAGAATAAAGTGGCTATAAACCTTCAGGTGCAGGTATTTGTGTAGATAAGTCTTTAACTGATTGGGGTAAATTCCCAGGTGCAGGAGAGCTGACTCGGAGAGGAGGCCTGTGTTAGCTCTGAGACCTGCCCAACTGCCTTCCAAAGAAGGGGTGCCACGTTGCATTTCCCTCAGTGATGAATGCTTTCCTGCTGCTGCACAGTGCTTGGCAGTGTCCATGTTTGGGGTTTTAACTGTTCCAATAGATGTGTTTCTATTTTAAAAATCCTTCCCTGAATTTCCTCTTTCCATGTACTTGCCCTGTGCTCCACCCTAGCTAGCGGGAGAGACCTGGGCACCAGAGCCTGTGTTAATGTGTCTGACTTTGCACGGCTGGTCCTGGGACGGGACCAAGTCACGTAAGCTCTAGACCCCCGACAATGCTGTGCTCTAGGACGGGTAAGAGCCTGTTGAGCTCAGATTGGGAATCTGAACTCCATCCTGGCCTCATTGTCTCAGCGCAGGAGACAGAACAAGCCCAGCCTGAGCCTTGAGGCAGATGTGATTTCATGGGCGGGAAAGCCCCTGGAGGACATTGTCCGTTTCTGCAGGGGTGGAAACCTGTGACAGGTACAGTTTTGGGGGCAGATGCTGAACATTTCAAAAAGGGGGGATCCTGCCTGTTGGCAGGCCCACACGGGGGTCCTGGAAACAGCATCTTTGAACTTGATGCACAGGGAGCTGTTGCTGGGAATTTAGAAACCTTGAACGGCGAGCAGAGACGCTGCTGTCACACAGCTCATTTCATTTCCATCTGTGGACAAGGTCAGAGGGAGGGTATGACAGCCAAATTAAAATTGGGGCAGGGTGAAGTGGGACACGGGGGACGAGCTGGGGGCTGATGGAGAGAGCGGTCGCTGTGATCCTCACAGTATCTGTGTGAAGTGCATGTTTTTAGGGCCCCATGAAATCACCCCTCTCCCTTGGAGGCCGCCCGGCTGGCCTGCTATTGCTGGGAACAGAAAGGTCCATTTCCCTTGAATAAAATGAAAGGGAGCTCACAAATTTTGTCACGCTGTCCCTGTCGCTCCGCTTAGATTTCCCTCCAAGCTAATTGAGGCTCTCAAAGCCACAGGCCACACAGGAGCCGGTGGTCCGGAGTGACGCCCGGATGACTTGACCAGCTCCCTGGGGGCAGAACAGTCCTTATCGCTAATCGCTGGTTTTGATAACTGTCCTTCGTGGCTGTAGAGTCAGAACATCTGCTCAACTGCTAGGCGGCTTTAATCCTAACGCCCCCCGGAGTCTTTCTAGCTTCACTGCACCGTCCTCTAACTATTTGTGCTGGAGTCGAACGGGACACGTTGTCAGAGGGAATGAAGCCCTAATGGGACCTGCCATGTTCCATGCCCATCAGAGCCCGGGAGCCCCCTGCCTGAGGTGCTCGTGCTAGTGTAGATGTTACTCTTCATGGGGCCTGAATTCAGCGAGCAAAGATGGGATCAGTGAGTCAGAGGGGATGGAAACTCGCTTCCTGCCTAACTCGGCAGAGCAGCCCTTCATGGCCATCTGAAACTGGTGTGAGGACTCTCCCGTCTTTGACAAGTGACTTCTCGGTCACCCCCGGTGTGTCTGTCCTAGCTAGGAGAAGCCCGGAGCTGTCCGACAGGGGAAGCACACCAGAGCTTTCTCCACATGACGTCTGTTCCTGTTCCAGGGGCAGGACCCTCACAGGCTCTTCCCTCCTGGTAGAATCTGGCCTCTGACTGCGAAGTGACTGCCGGGAAAGTGCGGCTCTGCTCGGTAAGACCACACACACTTTGCTGGACGTCAGCTGGCTCATCACTGCTAGGAAATGAGTAGCTGTAGGCTGTGATATGCAGCGACTGAGCATCAGTAACACGTACTTTCTAGGAAGATGGACATGGCATGTGAATGGCGGCACGGCCAGCGCCTCCCCCGGTGGCACTCTGGAGGCGGCTCTGGGACCAGCCCTTCCACGTGAACGGCGTGAGGTGCAGGCAGCCCAGCTCCGGTCTCGCTCACACGGGCCAGTTCTGACCCACCGCCCTGCGACAGCGTCTCCCCCATCCTTCATGGGTCACGTCCTCTGCTGACTGCTGGCTGGATCTCTGTAGATGAAGGATGACCCAGGGTGGTCAAACTGAGCCAAGGCGTTCTGCGTCCGAGTCGTTGACTTTAAGCTGACTTGATTTAGACACTTGCCCTGACTTCCGGCCTCGTGCTTACAGCAACGCGTCTTCCCCATGCTTTTTTCTCAGCAAGATGGGGATCATACCTGAACAAGGGAAGCCTCTGGTGAAGCATCTGGGCTTCACCCCAAATGGCATGTTCACCCTCCAAATCAAGCCTTCCTCTGTCTCCAGCGCTCCCATCTCTTCAGCCGCATGGAGGGGGCACCCTTCACTCACAACCAGGTGCTGGGAACTGGTTGCGTTTTTATGTGTTACCTGATCGCTGGATGAGGTGTCGATCGATTCACCCCAAGGACCACACATCCAGACTTTAACCAAAGTGTTCTCTGGACCTTCTCTCCAGTGGTGGTGGCCTCGGGGAGCCTCCCCAATGAGACAGGTCTTCCCTGGTTTCCTAAGTTTGCAGCCCCTGCCCCTGCGCAGCCCATGGATCCCTGAGGTTGGTCCCACTAAAACCGCACGTCTGGCTGCTGCTCTGTGGTCTTAGGCTGTGTCTGTGGGTGACAGTCCCTGCAGACGGTGTGTGTCCCTGTCTCCCTGAGACCGGTGAGCAGGTGTGCCCTCTGTCACTTCCCCGGGTTGAAGGGCCTGTTTCTGCAGCGTGGTCTTCCCGGAGGAAACTTCATCAGCTTCGTTCCTTTTCGAATCCGAGCGCAGTCACTCTGGCCTTCCTCCGAGGACCTGCTCCTGCTCCCTCTGCGCTCACGCCGTTGTCGTGTGATGCATCTTGCGAGTACACTAGAGCCATGGGAATTTCAGGGTTTGGGATCATTTGAGAGCTGTTTTGTGACCAGGAAAATTCTGGTGACTGCTCAGATGTCACCTAGCGTGACGACATTTTCCAAGAGTACCGAGGACTATGATGAGGCTTTGTCTTAGGAAAGGGAAGAGAGACTAGGTGGAATGTTCTGCTTTCACAGCAACTTCAGCTGTTTGTCGCAAAAAATAGCAACTTCTACCAGGATAGGAATCTCGTTGGCGTCAGTATAGGACGTACTCTTGAGTGGTTTGTATTTACCTGATTTCCAAGATGGTTATTTCTTATTTGATGGATCTTAGGTCCTGGAGTCAGAATGACTTAATGTTTTTTTTTTTCTCAACTTTTACTACTTGTGAGAATTTAGGAAAGTTCATTTAATTTATTTTATCTTTAGTTTATTAAGCTATAATTCGATGATCATAATATTCTCATAGGCAGAATGTGATAATATATACATATATATGGTGTTTATACCAGTTTCTGGCATCTGTGCTTATAATATTAATTTGCTATTGTAGTTTTAATATTGTCAAATCTCAATTCCACATGGAAAACATTTCAGAATTGACTGTTAGTATATTTAAGATATTCTGCAGGCTAATAATAATCCACAAGGGGGAGTTTTGAACTCTTGTTGGGAGGAAGATGGTCATGGAACCTGACAAAATAAAGTGGCTACAGAGGATCAGAGAAAAAAATGTTGCTTGTAGAAAGAAAATGGTTGAGGCTATCAGTAGATTTGGAAAAAAAACTTTTGGCACTGGACTATTCAGTGGTGCAATAAAGGGTTTAAAATTTGAATAATAACCAACCGATACAAAGATAAGATCATAGGATCCAGGTATGATATTTGGGAAATGAGATACTGTGCGCTGAGAACTGACTCACTGTAGCAGAGCCGAACAGGGCCAAGAATTACAAAACAATGTCAAGTCAAAAATATGTATTGAACAGGTTGTATGTCTTGCATTATGCTGATCTGCAAGACAAAGAACAATAAACTATATTTCTTAAAGTATATAAAATCCAGCTGAAAAGAAAAGTATTGAATATAAAATCACAGACCAGACACACAATATCCATTTTGGGAGACTATTCTTCATTACTTATTGCTAATAGTATAAATGTAAAATGTAATCTGCTCTAGAAAGGTCACTAATAGTTTCTAATTGTTCGACATAGAAGTGAGTATCTCCAGCTTCTTCCTCACTTAAACCCCCTGCCGCGATTGACATGGTTTACTTACTGCTCCTTCCATCTTCACTTTTTACACCTCTGCCTTCTGGGCACCATTCTTCATGATGGTCGTCTTAGTGTTTAGCATGTCCTTTTACTGACTCCTCCTTTCTTTATTCAGCGCTAGTGAAGATAGTGTCAAATGTCAGATTCAAGTGGGGATTGGACTATCCCTCTTACGTGAATCTCAATGAGACCACCATTCACCCAGTTCTTGGAGTTGCCAGTCTTCTTTCTCCTTCCTTAGGTCTTCTCCCCCCAATCAGGTAATTGACTAGATTATATTTAGTTCGTTTCCTAAATTTTTCTCCAGTCTTACCTTATTTGTGTCAGGCTCCAATCAGAAGTAGAACTGAGCCACTCGACTATACACCCGTCTCTCTGTTGCACGTATGAAGGGATGTTTCACAGGGATCTGAACTTGGGTTATTGTGGAAGCTGGCTGAGTAGACTCTTTATGGCTATTGCCTTCATTTCTGATGTTGGAGACAGAAATCCATGATTTCTTCCTGAAATACCTCTGCCATACTCCGCATCACTAAGACTAAGCACCAGTGTTCCCCTGTGAGACTCTACATGGCGCGCTGGATCATGGTGGGTCGCCATATGCGTGACGTTATGAGGTAAGCTTTGTAGAGAAAATGAATACATGGCAGTGATCATGGGGTCTGTGTGCAGTAGTTTTGGTGGTGGTTTTTGATGGAATGATTTTATTCTGTTGTTGACGCCACAACTTAAAATTTATATAAGGAACATTGCATCAGAACAAGTGTGCATCACCGTCAATGAGCATCTGTAGACGGTGTATCTAGCTCACCACCAGCAGCTCCGTTCTCTTCCACATGGAATTGACCATCCTGTCCTATTTGCCCACCCGCTTCCCTGCTCTCACTCATAGGTGGTCCAGAGGGAAACCAAACAAATGAACCAAACAAACAGACTTTTAGTCCCGAGACTCCTGCGGAGATTCTGAGCACTGGAGCACTCCTCCCAGCCTCTGTCCTTAGACGCTTTATTCATTTTAATATTTTAGACCTTTATTTCATTTTCAAAACATAACCAATGCTGGGGCCAATTTTCTCTTACTGCTTAATCACAAAGCCTTGAAAAAGAGGTCATTTTTTGGCAGTCTCATATTCACATGTGTGTTTTCTAAATGACCTAAAAGTTTGAGTAATAGAGAAGTTATATTTGAAAAGAGTTCATGTTTAACTAGTAGCCATCAATTCTTGTCAGGCAGAAATAACTCTACCTCATTTTTTTCTTTAAGGAAAGATTTAGGCAGAAATGGAGGCAAGCAAGCAGTTAGTCAGGGGAGGAGAGGAGAAAAAAGCATTTTATTTCTTCATCTTGGTTGCTCCCCCTGGCCCTGAGTCTTGAACCTGGGTCCTTGGGGATGTATGTGAACTACAGCTGGTGGCCTTGTGCACTAGGCCACCAGGGTGTCCCTATTTTAAAATGCATTAGGAGTAAATGCAGTTTAAAAGAAAAGGGATGAATTATAGTTCCATTTTCTCTAAATGTTTATCTCTAGATTATTCAAATATTCTTTTCTTTAAACACACACCCTAATTCCAAAATAATTGGTCATAATGATCTTTTCTCTCTCCACATGCCCATTTATAATGAGGTCTTCAAAGGGAAATAACCAAATGCAGAAATGTTTATTGTCATTGTTTGCTTATTAGTTTAATAAATATTTGTTGCCTAAATTAAAGAGTATCTTCTGTTCTACATCCCCCTAGCTTCTCTAAAATATTTACTAACCTTCAGGAACAGATGATTTAAAAACAGATGATAAAACAGATCCTTTGATGAAGGATTAAAAACTTGACTTTGGTGGTATATGAAGTATTTAATGTATATATAAGCAATGGTTTTTAATGCTGTATACTTGACATCTAAGAAAGCTATAAAATGTTAACCACAATAAAATTTGTTTAAAACCACACAAATATTAGTATAAAGCAAACATCAACACATGTTTGCATGATCCTTGAAACCATAATCACATAATTTTTAATCTTGTTTTTCAAAGGTTTTAATATGTAGGATATATCCCTGTAATCCCCATTAGTGACCTAAGCAGGAGAAACAAATTAACAGTGTAAAAAGCATCAAATTAATAAACATTTAAATAGAACTGACAGGCCCATCTGAGAACTTGTTTTTGAAATTCCTTTTCTCTTACTGAGATTTAGTTGACATATAACATTGTGTAAATTTAAGATGTACAAACTTGATGACTGATATATACAACAAATGATTACCAATGTAGCATTAGCTTAGACCTTTCACTTTACAGGATTACCTTTTTGGTTGTGACAAGAACCTTTTTATCTTCTTTCAGCCACTTACACATATAGAATGGTGACTGATTACTGTGCGGTGAATTTTGCATCTGGAAAGCTTACCCCCTTTCAACATCTCCCCCTTTTCTCTTATCCTCATTAGCTACTATTCTGATTCTACAAATTTGCTTTTTTAGATTCCAAACATTAGGGATATGTATTTGTCTTTCTCTGGTTTTTCAGTTAGCATAATGGTAATGTTGGCGCAAATGGCAAGATGACTTTCTCAGGAGTGAATAATATTCCGCTGTGTGTCCATACCACATCTTTATTGTCATCCATTGTCCGATCACTTGGTTAGATCCCTGTCTTGGCTCCTGTGAATAATACTGCAATAAACATGGGGGTGCGGATCCCTTTGCCACACAGTGATTTGCTTCCTTCATAATATCCCCAGAAGCAGAGTTGATTAATCATATGGTAGTTTTTATTTATTTTTAAATTAAGACTTCTCCCTACTGGTTTCAATAGTGGCTGTACAAATATACCTTGCAGCTCACTGTAGAAAGCTTCCCTTATATTGACATCCTTGACAACACTTTCTATCTTATGATAGTCATTCCAAGAAGTGCTGGTTTTGAGTGCATGGTTTCGAGTTGCATTTCTTTGAGTGACGTGAGCCTCTTTGGATGTACTTCTGAGCCATTTTTCATGTGATCTTTGGAAAAATGGCTATTCAGTTCCTTTCTGCCTTCTCTATATGAATTTTCTTCAGAATTAAGCTTTGGGTTCTGTCTGTACCCGGTTATGAAACACTTGACGATTCTTCTCTCATTCCATAGGTTGCCTTTTCATGTTGTTGGTAACTGCTTTTGCTGTGCAGATTTCTAGTTCAGTGTAATCCACCTTGTTTTGACATTGTTGGATGTGCTGTTGGTGTCTTATAATATCCAAGTGTTTCGTCAAGAACAATATCAAGAAGCTTTCGCCTTGTATTTTCTTCTAGTAAATTTATGACTTTAGGTCTGATGATCATTTATGTCTGATTCATTTCAATTTTTTGTGAGTGTTTTAGCTAGGAGTTCAATTACATTTTTGTGAGTGTGGTTATTCAGCTCTGCATTTGTTGAAGAGACTATCCTTTCCCATTGAGTATTCTTGGATCCTTTTCAAATGTATGCAGGGATTTATATTTAGACCCTTACTTTTGTTCTTTGATATGTTTCTTTTACCACTACAACATAGTTATGTTTACTATACATTTATAACTTGAATATAGCTACTATTAAGTTTTATCAAGAGAAGTTGAATTTTGTCAAATGCTTTTTATGAATTTCTGAGTTGATCATGCAACTTTATTTCATTCTGCTAATGTGGTGTGTCACTTTTATCGATTCGTGTGTATGGAACCATCCTTGCAGCCCATAGGTGCATTCTGCTTGATAGTCAGTGTTTTCCTTTAAAGGCATTAGTGGGATTTGATTTACCAATATTTTGTTGAGAATTTTTGCATCCCTATTTATCAGGCTGTTGGTCTGTTGCTTTCTTTTTTGGTAGTATCCATATGACTTTGGCATAAAGGTAGTACTGACCTCATGAAAGAAGTGAGACTGTACACCTCTTCACATTTTGAAAGAATTTGAGAAAGGTTGGAATTAATTCTGTAAGTTTGTTAGAATTGGTTCTGAACTTTTCTGGAGTTCAGGAGAGAATATATGTATTTCTGGTCCTGAACTATATCTGGTTCAGGGAATATATCTGGGCCTGAACTTTTCCTTGTTGAAAAGTTTTTGATTATTGATTCAATATTTTCCATCATTGGGCTATTAACCTCCTATTTCATGATTTAGTCTTGATAGACTTTGTATTATGAGGAATTTTGACAATGCTTGAATTTTTAATAACTGATTTTGCATATTCTGAAACAAGATGTTAATTTTTTTGTTTTCATCTGTTTCTTATATTCCATTGTGGAAATTCACCATATTTTAACTAATAAGCTATCAGTATAACCTCATTTGCTTTTAATTGATTTTTACAACATATAACACTGTAGAGAATTGCTTACACATCTGTTCAAATGTATGTCATATTTTCAGTTTACATATAGTTATGAATAATTTCATTTTTCATATAGCTTATTTGTATAATTAAAATAATGCTAGACAGTGGTCCAGAATGGCCACACTTGTCTCCATCCCAATGACAGTGCAGTTTCTTCTGACAATAACAGTCCCTATTGCTTATATCTAGACCCTATAATTGTATTAACCAGTTTTCTAATTTTTTAGATTTTTTAATTCAGGATTATAGAAAATCTACAAGGCTATATTCAGACAAAATGACATTTAAATTATGTGAGAAAGAAATATTCACTCTCTAAAATTTTTACTTCTCATTTGCCTACTTTATCCAAATACAAGGGCTGAAATTTCTCAGAAGCAGTAAAGCATTAAGGGTGCGAGAGAAAGAGAATTTGGTGGGTTATGAAAGGAACGCTTGTAAAGAAAATGGCGTCCCTCAAAGTCTTTGTGCCAAAACAATGGCTGAGGCTGTGATTTTGAAGTCTAAAGGATTTCTAAACTAGTCAGCATGAGAGAAAACACCTGGAATAAAAAGTTCTATAGGGTGAATAAAACTTTAACAGTGAAGAGTAAAAGCATGTTCTCTTTGATTAGTTGAAATAGTATGAATACTGATAAATGATCAACGTTAATTGAACAAGTTAAAATATTTTAATACAATAATAGGAAAGATAACAATCTGGTAAATAGTAAATGCAAAAATAAAACCTCAAAATTGTACCTGTCAAATTTTGGTTTGTTTTGACTCATCAAACACAGCAATGCTCAAATTTCATAAAAACTAAAAAGCAAAAATCCAATATGTGCTATGAAAACCTTTGCATCAAACGCAACTACACAGCAGAGCTACAAACCACACTTTGTTATTTCAGATGACAGGCTAAGATAAAGCGTCTGGGATGTGAATGACACCCCACAACCAAGCAGGGCCACTGTACCAGAGGAGAGATGCACGACCAGCTCACCCCAATAACGCAGTGTGAGGGATGAATCTCACTTTGAAATATGGAGGCAAACAGCCCAAGTTAAATAACAAAAAGCTTATTTGTCTTTTAATACACTGACCAACTGAGAGCCTGAGTGCAAGCGTGGCACTGTATTCAGAGATGTCAGTGCAATCCATTACATTCATAGATCAAAGGAGAAGGATCCTGTGATTTCAGAGATCCCAGACGAGATTTGATAAACTAACCAACTGCCCACAGGGGAGGAGAGAGCTGAGCTGCCTTGTCCAAGTGATGAACTAAAACAGGGAGTCAAAATGGGTCACATCTTTCTTGGTTCACTGATAGGATGAGCAGGAGGACAGAAGGTATGACCCCTGTGTTCTACTTGGAGCCCCACCAGGTGGGAGTCACAGGGGTCATGTCACTGCTGGGAGAGGCATCCTTTTATAACCCTGGGGACTAGAAGAAGGCAGAGGGAAGGTCTTGGAGAGGACATGGCCCAGAGTCAGTGGAGAGAAGTATCTTCAAGCGCCCTCATCAGGGATCTTGGCACCTGAGAAATGCCTTTGCATTTCCACCTGGGTGAAGGTGCTTTGACTTGAATTCAGATGTTCTTAAGGAAAAGGCCAGCTTGAAAGCGAAATCCCTGTGATGTACCGAGGTGGTGAGGGAAGGGTCGCCTTAGGAAGATGATGTGGAGAACTGACGATTAGCTTAGAAGGAAAAATGGAATACCAACTTGATAGTCATGCACAATAAATTCCAGATGATTAAAATATTTAATCCTGTTACTCTAATGTACAAATAACTTTTATAATCTTATGTAAGGCAGTAACACAAGCACAAGACAAAATTAAATATGGATACTTGATAATGGAAGTATTAAACATCTCAGCCTTGCAATGTTAAACAAGATAAAAACCATTCCAAAAATGGAGATAAAAATATTTCATTTATACTCCTACAGAGACTGAAAATAGTTATTTACTCTCAACAAAAAATCACTACTCAGTAAGAAAATGTATAAATAAATGCACAAGAAATTTACAGAAAAAAACAAGGTGGCAATAGTTAATGTGGTAAATTATATATGTAAATAATATTGTAATGCGGAATTTTAAATTTTATCGAAGGAATAGTGCATCACAACATAAAGGCTTAAAGTGCGTCACTGAAAATCGCCATCTGTGTGTAATACATTCAGTTTGCCAGCAACAGGCCAGCTCAGTGGGTCACCCCAGGGTGCAGGTAGCAAATGCTTCGGCGGGTTCTCTGCCGCTGGCGGCGTCCATCCCCCGCCGGCCACTCCCCGCTGTGTAGGTGCTGAGGGCTCCCGCCTCATCTTTCCTGGGCATTGGCCTCCTCTGGAAGATACGTCCTGGGTGGTCCAGTCCAGTGACTGCTCTGTGCAGGGGCGAGGAGACCTGACCCAAGACTTTAGCTGGGGACAACTTTGAAGGGCCCTTGGCAGCTCAGTGTCCCTCGTGAGTCCAGTTGGAGATCTCCTCGTGACTGCCTTCTGTTTTTCTTCCTGTGCTCTCCCCGACTCTGTCCCGTTTCCACACAGGTGTACCTTCGGAGGGCACACCTGTGCTGGCTTCTAAAGGCCGCTCTAACAAAGTCCCACAAGCTGGCTGGCCTCGCAAACAGCCATTCGATCCCACTGTGCTGGAGGCTAGAAGTTCAAGACTCAGGTTGCCAGAGGGCCATCTCCAAAGGCTTCAGAGATGTTCAGGTTTTCCTCTCAGGTTCTTGAGTTGCCAGCAACCCTTGGTGATACATCACGTCAATGTATTGTTATATGGTGTTTCTCTCGTTTCACATTGTCTTCCCTGTAGATGCATCTGCCTCTGCGTCTGAGGTTCTTATAAGGACCCTAGGATTGGGGTTCACCCCAACATACCATTTTAACTTGGTTTTGTCTTCCAGGACCTTATTTCCAAATAAGGTCACATTTACAGGTATCGGGGGCTTAGTGCTTCAAGGGATCTTTTTGTGGGACACAGTTCAACCCCTAATCTTCCTTAAAAATCCCCTGTAATCCAGTTGTTTCCTTTGTCTGCAGAGATTAAGGATTACTGTTCCTTCTTAACTGATACTTTTCTGTAAATTCCTAAATGAAAAACAATTCATTAGAATAAGGTCTCCATTTAAACACATAACAACATCATTGTTTTTCTGAATCATTTAAACATCTCTTACAAGATTGCTCAGTACAGATAAAATGGTCACTAACTCAAGATACACAACTTCAGCAGCATTTTCTTGCTCATTTGAGTTTCCCATCTTCTAAAACATTTAGGCAATTCATTTGTGGGCCCTTTTTTCACCTCACTCTGAGCCAGCACTGAGAATTCCAGAAGGAGCTACGCAGATGAGTTCCCGCAGCACTAACCGGCAGCTGTAATTTTGAGCCAGACTGAGTAACATAAATGCATTATTATCTTTTGTGATTTTTCTTGCCAGATGGCCTAGATGCCCTCACACAAAGTAGAACTGCAGTATGACACAATGACTTAGTTTTTTTTGAGCAATTTGGATGGTGACGTCATCTTGTAAACAGCTTGATAAGCTGGCTGCCTGACGTGCCTGCATAGCCTGGATAGAGGTCAGTTTTCTGAGTTGTTCTCAGACTGAAGTAAGATATCGTCGAGAAGCAGCATCGCAACAAGGACATGGAAAATCTTTAGAAAGACCCTTGAATATTCACACTGCTGTTTGAGGAGTAGAAGTCATTGCCACCGCCCAGCCCCGCCACCACATCCTGGGATCTGTGGCCCTTTGAGGGGCGGAAGGGCCTATGACCTCCAAGAGGCAGAAAGTTATTTTAAAACCCACTTATAAATGACACCCAGCTGCACAAAAATTGTCGCCGTCGAATGAGGTGGGCATTTGTCTTGTGAAGTTATTAACAGTCCCTTCTGCAAGGAGAGGTTGGTTGAACTTTTTCTGCATGAGCACATATTGTGCTGAGGTCTTCAAATTGCACAGACTTGTGCTCCCTCTGTGCGCAGCACCTGATTTCACGTGATGCCCTGCACGTGTTGCGGCCCCCAAGATGCCCATGGGCCTGCTGGGCTCCGCGAAACCAAAACCCAGCTGCTCCGACGTGACACTCTGCAGAGTGTCTCCTTGCCTTCTAGCTTTCTTCAGTGCATGCAAAGTAATCAGCTGTTCCAGTAAAATTGGTTTCCTCACCATTAGGGTCACTTGCTAGGTCAGCGTTTTATTAGTGTCAGACCCCTGCTCACAGATCCTCCGATCACATTGCGCGTCATGGCAGCGATACCATTTCAACTGTGCATGGGCCACAGTGGTGGTCTTCATGATTTCTGTGTGTCTTTTTGGAAATGACTACCCGAGTGTGCATTACACTACGCCCCGCTTTGGAAAATATTCTACTTGGAACACGAGGGAAATGTCTGTACTCACACTTTTAAGAGCAGCTATATTCATCAATTTGGTCTTTAGGTAAATAGAAAATTTCATCATCATTAGCCTTTTCATTGCAAATTCTGTTTTCTTATTGATATGACTGTACTTGTTTCTGCTATGAATCAATAGGCTTAAGTGGTAATGTCAAAATAGAGAAATTATCCTTTTTCCTTCAGTAATTTGCTCCGGTCTAACTCGAAAGCAAGATGGAATGTGTGCACTTCCAAATCTACATGGAACGAGTCAAATATGCATGAGATCAGAAACACATTCTCTTTAGCTAGTTGTTCTTTTAAAGAGCCATCAACTTGATTTTGGACAGATTTCTAGCTACCTTGCTCTATTCCCGTTCCAAAGTACTCAACAGAGCCCTTCTTTACCTCTGGTCGCACCTGCCGAGCCCTTCAGAAGTCATCCGAAGCGATGCCCGAAACCGGTCTCACGTCTCACTGTCCGCCTGTGAAGCACCAGTCTGGCCTGGATGCCGCCGAGCTCTCCCGGGGCGAGCAGTCTAACAGAAGAGACGGACATCAAATGAGAATTTCACGGTGCATTGTGTCACCACAGTTGAGGTCAGTCATCTGCAATGTTTTGAGGGCGACTCTTGTCGGAGGGGGCATGTGACATGGACCCTGAAGTGCTGGACGCGTTCACGAGGCAAAGCTACGGCGGTCACGTCAGGACTGAGGACCCACAGGTACCAAGTCCCTGAGGCAGAACTTCCAAGGTGACCAGGTGGCTGCCGTCAGGTGCAAAGACCTGCTGTCCTCCGACACCAGTGGGGAGGTCAGGGCCAGACCACGCAGGGCACCGAGGAGAAGCAGCATGTCCTGGGTCCTTGTGCTGAGAGAAACAGGAATCCTTAATGCCTTTAGGTAGAGAAGAAGCAGTTTTTTGAAAGCATTTTGTTGCTAGTGGAGAGTGGATGGATGCAGGCGCTCAGCAGACCCGTGGGCCCCCTGCGGGGTTTGGGGGAGCTGGTCGCTTGGCTCACACGGCTGACTTCGGTGGTGTGAGATGAGGGAAGACTGGAGAAATAGCGAGAGTCCGGTGGACAGAGAAAGCAACTAGGCTGAAGGTAAACAGTAGTTTAGAACTGACTGGGGTCCTAGTGGTGCCATCTGGGGGGAGAGAACACGAGGAAGGTCACCTGTTTGTTGTCTGCTGCTTAGTGGAGTGAGAGCGAGCCTCCCGAGGCTGACCGCACTGCCTGCCTGGGCAGACGTGTCCCCTGAGAACGTCACCTCACAGCACCGGTGATTGTAATCGCACAAGCTGGAGAAGCCACTCGTTGCTGGTTGTTCCATCAGTTGGACGCATTCTCGTTGGGGGTGTGTGCGCTGTCATTGTCACTCCCTGGACAGCCCATACATGCCTCCTGCCCCTCAGAGGGTCCCCCATGCCCATGCACTATCCTGCTTGAGATGCCAGAAAACCTCCCATGGAGATGAAGGAGAAAAGCCACTCTAGTGGGGCATGTGATTCTGCTTGCTTCTTCGTTATGCTCCCCTTTTCTATCAAATATAATGTGTGCGACAGAGAAATGTGGACGTGCGTCTTGTCCCGCGACTGCTGGCCTCTGAGGGTGCAGGCGAGAAGCCAAATAGGTGGTTGACATCCTGATACGCGCGTAGGTTTATCTGAGCTGGAGATTTAAGTTTAGCATCTTCTAGACATGGGAATGATCTGATGTGTTTAAGAAATAGTGTCATTAATATGTCCCAGGCCCTGCTGTGACTTTCCAAATAGCAGTTCATTGTTAAGACAACCCCCAGTGTGTGTTCTCTTATTTCCATGTCACATCTGAGGAAACTGAGGGACAGAGACCCTAAGTGATAGAGGTGGAGCTGCGATGGTGGGCAAGGTGAGCGGGAAAGTTTGAGATCTTCATCACTGTCCTTTGTCACAGCAAGAGAGTCAAGTCAACCATGGGGTGTTCTAGGGGACGCCTCCAGTGGCCAGCCCTCCAGCTCCTCTGGCATTTCCGTGACATTAGCAGATAAACCTGCAGTACAGTTTGTCATTCTCGTTTGCTTCCAATATGCTACTTCTCCCTATGACTTCAGAAAATAAGTGAGGTTCAAGTGTCAGAGAAATTGGAAGACATGGCTTGCCCTGGTGGAGTAGTGGTTATGTCCGCTGCCTATGGCCAGGCATAGTCCACATGCATCCTAAAGGCAGGGTCTGTATCCCAAGGATAAGGTTTGCATCCTGGGCCATGGGGACCAACCAAGATGGATGACTGAATAGAATAAAGTGCTTCTTCCTCCCCTCTCTGCCTGCCTCTGCTCACCTTCATTCCTGCCTGCACCTGTCCTTAAATTAGCCGTCCGTGGCTGGCATCACTGAACTGGCCGCATCACATTGGCAGGTTCTGTGTTCTTCTCTCCCCTTCCCAGTCAAGTTCCTTGACAAACAACTGGGCCGTGATGGGAGATGGACTAAAACGGCCCACATGAGACAAGTAAAGGCCCGTGGTCTGGCACCCCTACAGCGAGGTGGTCACCACTGGTACTTGCTTGACCAACTCAGAGTGCAGAGTTGGGGACTTAGAGTGAAATCCAGGCGGCTGTTGACCGGGACACAGACGACTGGGAGGGGGCATCCTCTGCAAGTGCTTCGGGGCCACCTGTGACGCCCCTGTGGTGCCGTATAGTCTGGAAGCCGGAGCCGGTGACGACAGCCGGCATTTGTACCGAGTGACTGTGGGCTGCACACCCCTGGGCCGGTGCGGTCAGAGTGCCACTTTCATTTGGGGGCCGGCTGATATGTGATCGTGTACCCTACCATACCTGCTGCTTGCCATGTCCTCCCCTTCCCAGAGCAGGCTTCCCTCCCTTCCCCGGTGACACTCGGCCTGCGCTCTCCTCCCTTCCCGGGTGACACTCCCCCGGGCTTCCCTCCCTTCCCCGGTGACACTCCCCCGGGCTCTCCTCCCTTCCCGGGTGACACTCCCCCGGGCTTCCCTCCCTTCCCCGGTGACACT
>RJWH01009729.1:0-20327 GCA_004363575.1 Solenodon paradoxus
TGTGTTGTTTGTGTATAAAAATGCAACAGATTTTTGTGCTTTGATTTTGTAGACTCACTTTACTGTATTTCTTGATGAGGTGAAGATGTTTTTTGACAGATTTTATGGTTTTTAATGTATATAATCATGTCATCAGCAAATAATGAGAGATTTACTTCCTCCTTTCCAATTTGGACTCCATTTATTTCCTTTTCATGCATAATTGTTCTGACTAAGATCTTTAGTATGATGTTAACTAGCAATGGTGAAAGAAGACAGTCTTATATTGTTCCTGAGCTTAGAGGAAATGCTTTCAACTTTTTGCCTTTGACTATGATACCTGCTTTGGGTTTTTAGGTTCTGGCCTTTTTTATGATGAGTTATGTACCTTCTATTCTCCTTTCTGGGAGTGTTTTTTTTTTTTTTTTTTTTTTTTTTTTTTTTTTTTTTTTTTTTTTTTTTTTTTTTTTTTTTTTATCATAAGTGGGTTTTGGATCTTGTCACAAGTTATCTCTGCATCCATTGATAAGTCATGTGATTTTTCTCTTTGCTCTTGTTGATACGGTGTGTTACATCAATGGATTTACATATGTTGAACCATCCTTGCATCCGTGGGATAAATCCCCCTCGATCATGATGGGTGATTTATTTTGATGCATGGTTGAATTCGTTTTGCTAAGACTTTGTGGATAATTTTTGCATTTATGTTCATTAGAGATATTGATCTGTAATTTTCTTTCTTGGTGACGTCTCTAACATCAGTGTGATGTTAGCTTTATAAAAACTATGTCTGAGTGTTCTCTGCTCTTTAATATTTTGTAAGAATTGGAGAAGAATAGTGTTAATTGTTTCTGAAGGTTTGGTAGAACTCATTAGAAAAGTCATCTGGTCCTGGGATTTTATTTTTAGGGAGAATTTTTATTTCTTCTTCAGTTTCTTTGCTTGTGATCTCATCAGGTTTTCCAGTTCTCTAGGTTCAGTCTTGGTAGACTGTATTTTTCTAAAAATCTGTCCAGATCCTCAAGTTTGTCCACTGATACCAGAGAGCTATTTGTAGTAGTCCCTTAAGACATTTTGAATTTCTGTGGTATCTGTTGCAGCTTCTTCCTTTTCCTTTCTGATTCTAGTTACAAGAGATTTCTCTCTTTTTTTGTTTATTCCTTGGGAGTCTAGCCATTGGTTTGTCATCATTTTTATTTTTTTCACAGAACCAACATTTGGTTTCATTGATCTTTTGGATTGTCTTTTTGTTTTCTATTTCATTTATTTCTGCTTGAATTTTGATTATTTCCTTTGTTCTGCCAATTTTTCGCTATAATTTTTTTTTTTCCTCTAATTGTTTTAAATGTAGGTTTAGGTTGTTTATTTGTGATTTTTCTTGTTCCTTGGGGTGGGCCTGGATTGCAATCAACTTTCCTCTTAATATGTTTTTGTAGCATCCCATAAATTCTGGTAGATTTTGTCTTATTATTATGACTCTAAGAATTTTTTAAGTTCCTCTTTGATTTCCTTTTTTACCCAAGGGTCATTCAGAAACGTATTGGTTAGTTTCCAATTAATTGGAGATCTCCCAACTTTCTTCTTATGATTGATTAGTAGTTTTAAGACATTGTGTTCAGAGTAAATGCTAGGTATGATCTCAATCACTGTAAATTTTTTGTGAGATATTTTGCATCCCGTCATATGATCTGTCTTTGAGAATGTTCCATGCACACGTGAGAAGAAACTGAAAGCTGGGTAGTTAGGCAAAGCTTTTGGTATATGTCTATTAGAGCTTTCTGTTCCAGATAGTTATATAAAGCCGCTGTTTCCCTGTTAATTTTCTGCCTGGTTGACGTGTCCACTGTTGCAGGTGGGACATTGATGTCTCCCACTGTTATTGTGTTCCTGTCAAAATCTCTCATCATATCTAATAATACTTGCTTTATATATTTTGGTGCTCCTTCATTTGACACTCACATGTTGATAAGCATTATGTCTTCTTGCTGTATTGACACGTTAATCATTATATAATGTCCATCTGTCATTTGTTGTGCGCTTTAGATGGAAATCTCTTTTATCCAACATGAATACAGCTCTTCGCGCTGTTTCGTGGCTGCCATTCAGCTGCAGGATGGTCTTCCAACCATTGACTTTGAGTCTTTGTTTACTTCCTGAAAGAAGGTGCTTCCTGAAGGCAGCAGAAGGCTGGGTTATGCCTTTTCATTTATTCAACCACTCTGCATCATTTGACAGGTGAGCTCAGTTCATTGACATTTAGGGTAATTATTGACATGAAGCTACTTATTGTCATTTGGGGATGTGACTGCTGTATGTCGCTCCAGACATTGCCTTTGCTTTTTCTTATTATTGCTCTTGATCTTCTTAGGTCGGATGGTGCAGTAACGTTTTGATTGGTTTCCATTTTTGTTTTTCTTCGTTTTTCTCCCTGTGGATTTATTCTGAAGTTGTATTTGAAGTTAGTGTTAGCAATTCCATGTTTATTTTCCATTTTTATTTGAAAACAGATCAGTCTTCATCTCACTCGAACTACCCACATTTTTGTTCTCTTTCTTCCTTCCCACTTTTTATACTTGCTGTCTTACTTTTTTGATGTTGGATTTCTTTATATTTTATAGAGCATCCTTTAATATTTTTTGCAAAGCTGGTATTCTGGTGATGAATTCCTTTAACTTGCTTATCAGAAAAGTTTTTTTTTTTTCATCATTTCTTCAGTTCTGAATGATAATTTCATGGAGAATAGTATCCTAGGTTGAAAATTCTTTTCTTTCAGGACTTGGAATATATCATACCATTCCCCTCTGGCCTATAGACTTTCAGCTGAGAAATCCACTGGCAATCTTATGGGAACTCCTTTGCATGTGATGTTTTCTCTATGGTTGTTTTTCATATTCTTTCTTTATCTTGCGTTTTTGGCATTTTGATAATAAAGTGTCTCGGTGTATTTCTCTTTGGGTTTCCTTTATTAGGAGCTGTTGAGCTCCCTGGGTTAGGAGGCTTGCTTCATTCTTCATGTTTGGGAAGTTCTCATCTATTGTTTCTTCAAATACAGTTTCTCCTCCTTTTCTCTCTCTTCTCCTTCTGGGACTCCTAATTGTGAATGTTTTTCCTTTTGATGTTATCCCAAAGGTCTCAAATGCTGCTTTCGTTTCTTTGCATTTCTTTTAAATCTTATTGTTGGTTCGCTTCAGTAAGTTCCTCTGCCGCATCTTCCACATGGCCGATTCCTTTGGAAGCTTCAGTTATCCTATTATTGAGCCCCTCTCTTGTATTATTTAGTTCGGCTTTCATAATCTTCACTTTTTCATATCTTGCTTCCTTTCTTCTCTTTCTTGCTTGATATTCTCTTTTACTTCCTCTACCGTTTTCTGGATTCCCATGTGCACGTTAATCACTATTACACTAAATTCATTTTCAGATATTTTGCATAGATCTGCTGTATTCAGATTTTCCCCTGAGTTTTTTATTGGATCCATCATTTCATGTATATTTCCCTTTGCCTTTGCTCTGTTCAGCTTTCTGTTTGCATTTCTGTGAGTTTGATTTCACTGCAGGGATGGTGTTGTGTAGGGTGATCACATGTTGCTGGCCCTGAATTGTCAATCAGGCTGAAGTTCTGCCTCTTCCCACAGGGTGGCGCCACTGGGTTGCATTGAGGTTTAGTCCTTTCAAGGAGACTACCTTCTCTTTTTCTCTAGCGATTTTATATCTGGCAAGTGGGCTATCCAGTGACTTAGATAGCTGATGGGTGGAGTATCTGGTGGGTGGCTCCTGAGACCAAAGTGCAGAATGGTAGTGGGAGGGGGTGAGAGGTGATGGGGGTGAGGAATTTCCCAAGCTGCCTTCAATCATGGTGGCACCCAGTTTAATTTAACCATGTAGGCTCCAACTCAGTCCGTGGGACACTGGCTCTCCTTCAGCCCAGCACTAATAGGGTCTCCTCTGCCTCCATGTTCTGGCCTTGTTGGGTGGGCTCCTCGATGGCTCTGCATGGGGTTTTCAGGTCCTTTTCAACCTTCCACAGTTCCATCGCACAGCCAGGGCTCTTATACCAAGACCCAAATCTGTAGTGTAGCTGCCTACTGAGATGTTCTCACCTAGCTTTTGTCTTTAGGAAAGCAGCTCTGTCTCCACAACTGCAGCATCTACCCTTGCTCAGTATTTGCCTCCAGAAAATAGGTGTATTTCTAGTTGCTCTGTGGGGAGGATCTGATTCTCACTCCTACCAGTTTGCCATCCTCCGGGCACTGTCTCTTAACTTTATTTTTTGAATGACTTATTTGCCTATAGAGAATTCCTGGTTGTCTGATTTTCCCTTTCAGCAGATGTCGTATGTCTGCTAGTGTCTGCTGGTCTTAGTGAAGAATTACCCTGTAGCTTTGCTATTCTTTCCCTATATAGAGTCTGCCTTTTTGGTGTATCGAGTTAGTCTTTGTCTTTCAAAATGTTGCCTGTAATGTGTATCGTTATGACTATTTGTATTTCTGAGTTTCACTATTTTTTATTTGTAGATTAATGCATTTTATTACATTTTTAGAGTACTCACTTTTTTTCTCCAAACATGTTTTTGACCCTTTCTCTTGCTCCTCCTCTGTGGCGCCCACTACAGGGGCTGAATCTCTTCAGAGTGGGCAGCACATCTCTGAGGCCACCAGGTCTCCTTCATTTTAGCTTCAATACTTTTTCTTTCATTTTTAGAAGAGTAATTTCTATTACCTTATTTTATATACATTGATTCTTTCCTGTACCATCTCAGATGCTGTGTAACTGTTCTGGTGGAAATTTCAATTAGGTTTTTATACATTTCAGTCCTAAAACTTACATTTGATCCCTCTACATACCTTCCTTTTTTGTTTGTTTGTTTTTGGAAAAGTGCAGGCAGGAATGAAGGTGAGCAGGCAGGCAGGTAGGCAGGAAGAGAGAGAAGAAAGCAGCATTTTGTTTTCTCTAGTTGTTCATCGGTTTTTTTTCCCTTTGCATCAGATCGTGAACAATTCCTGGGATGTCTGTGGAATGCTCCCAGAAGATATGCCCCATAAAACACGGTGCATCCTTCTTCATAATTTCTATTTCTCTATTTAGACGTATTTTCTTGAGTCACTCAGTTTTCACATTTCTCTTTTATTTTTTCAGTCTTTGAGCACAAATACATGTATTTTAAATTTGTAGTATCTCTTTCAGAGCTGTTTTGTAGTCTTTGTCTTTGCTAAATCCAATATGGAGGGTCAGTTAGTTCAGCATCTGTTGATGGATTTTTTTCTTTCTTATTCCTCTTCTGTATGAGTCACAATCTTCGGTTTTTTTGTTGGAGTATTTACTTGAAAATAGTAACTTTAGCATACCAAATACGTCCACCTCTGTGTTCTATTGTATTTTGTTTGTTTATTTATTTGTGATGTCTGTCTGCTCTAGGCCTAGACTTGCCCTGCAGAATCTGTGTACCTCTTGCTGCTGAGGCATGAATGGCTCTGCTCTTTTTTATTTCTTCTATCGGTTAAATATGGTAGTTTTTGTCCTTTTCAAACCTTATTCTTTACATCCTGCCTACTGCACTGGCAGCACCACTACAAAACACCTGTCATGTGATTCTGGTCTCTGAAAAGGGCGACTTTAGAATGAGATGCCGCATATTTATAATCTCCTCAGCTTTCCTACAGCTTCCATCGTCATCATGGTAACAGGCAACCTGACAGGATGATGCAAATTCAGCCACTGAGAGAACAAAAAATATGGAATTTGTTGGTACCAGAGGATTTTTTAGAACCCAATTGAGAAATCTCTCAGGATACCCATCGACCTATCCCACCTAGTACTGCCCACAAGGACGACTTAGTCTTTGATAATTAAAATACTCCCTTTTCTCAATAGCCTAGGCTAAATGAACCATATAAACTCGACAATCTCACAGCAAGCAGTGGTTCTTTCTGCCGAGGGAAAACCTCTGCTTGGGCTATTGCTTTCCTTCTCTGTTTTTCTGTTAAACTACCTAAATCACAGCTCTCTAAAATCTTAAAAGTCTCCTTAGTCATTTTGTCACTGAAACCCAGGATCCCCCTTCAATCTGATGACATTGTCTATGGAATTCAGTCTATGGAATACAGGATGGTTTCCTTCACACATGGAACGTAAAGAAACAAAACAAACAGAAAATCTTAAAACTCCCAGCACACAAGACTCTGGCTTGAGGCGGGCTGGGGAAGGAGCAAAGGAAGGAAGGAGAGAATGAGTTTGTGGTAAAGGGCACTGGGGCTCACATTGAATGTGGTGTAACAAATTCACAGAGATGTCAGTGCAAAATCAATACCCTAAAAAGGATACAGTAATGGGAAGTAATAAAAAACTTTTTTTAAATATTCGTGCTTTGCTGGAGTGGCTGAACCAGGTGAATTGATACAACACTCCAGAAAACAGTTGGAAATAGGTATGATGAGGTTGAAAATGTTAAGTCCTTCTACTTATTTCTGCTTAAAGAAATAGTGATAGAGACACGGAAGGACACACAGTGTGAGCGTCAGAAGAAAAGTCTGAACGGGGAAGGGTAGGATGAGTGAATCCAGAGATAGAAAAAGCCACAGCTCTGGGATTACTATGATGCTGTGCCGGGTGAGACGTTCTCGGATCACAGTCCTACAGCACAGGCCATGAGAGAGGATCTCTGTCAAAGGCATGAGTAGAGACCTGAAGGGCCTCAGTGGCAGAGGTGACATCAGGACCTCACTAGGGTCTCTCCCATGACATGATTGAACTTTCCTGCACCATAAGATCAACAGGGCACCTGAAGGGCTGCTCCAGGAGGACATGCAGCCCTTCCCTGGACATCTCTGGGGAGTGAGCGCCCTATGTGGAGGAAGGAAGAGGCTCTGGGAGGCTGAGCCTCCTCGGGAGGGTGGTGTCTGGTTGCTCCAGTGCAGGGTCCCGTGTCCTGCTCACGGAGCTTGAGCGGCATTTCTAATCTTGACTGCGCTGATTTGGGGGTGAAATGACCCAGACCCACAACCACGGAACTGGGCTGTGACCCCCAGGGTCATGGCTGACATTTCCTGTGGGAGGAGAGGAGGTGGTGCCTGATTCTGATGGAAACACCTGTGGTCCTATGTCCATGGCCGGTGGAAGGTGTCCCTGGGCTTGTTCAACCTTCTTCTGAAGCTGCAGAAAGACAGTCTAGCAGACAGGTCACTGCTGTCTAACTGAAATAAAGAGGAAAGATTTTATCTATTTTCTAAGTAAATATCTTATGTGAACATAGAAGACACAAGTATTAGCTTGCAAATAAAAAGACAATTCAAGTTTTGAAATTTAATGTTTAGGATAAAATCAACACCCTCTAATTTTTACTAAAAGGAAGAAGAAAAATTAGCCCACATTTAGCAGAAGAGAGAAAATAATAGATATTGGAGAACATACTCATGAAATATGAAATTAAAACACTAAAAGTGTCCATGATACCAAAATCTGATTCTCTGAAAAAAATCAAGTAAATTGGAAATCTTTTAGCTTTCCAGACTGAATATAGAAAGAGAAGCTCATTACCGCAATCACAATATAAACTAGGAATGTTGGAACTTGTTTCACAGAAATAAAGGATAATGTGGGAGCTAATGAGCAATTGTCATCAACACAGTTAATAACATAGATAAAATGAACTAATTCCTAGAAATACAAATTGTAACAAAAATCAGAGAAAAGAGAAGACCTGTAACTAGCGCGGAGAATGAATCAATAATAAAACCAAAATATGCTAAACCCCAACAAGACCAGTTGTGTTTCCAAGAATGAGCCTTGCATGTCCTTCTTCAGCTAAACTGACCCTTTTCCAGTGACCTGTGACTCAGGCTCAGGGCCCGTCTCCGGCTGCTCTGACACAGGCTGTCCCGCTGAGGGGCCCTGAACGGTGGTGCCCAGGGCACAGCTGAGGCTCCAGTGTCCAGAGCCCTCGGCCTCCGCCTCTGCCCCTGAGGCGCCAGGGTCTTCCCCTCACAGGCTCAGAGCTGCTGCTGCTGCTCCCCAGACGACACGTGTGGCCGCTGGACCTTGTCGCGCAGGGAGGTTTGTGTTCAGGGCTGTGTCACTGTGGGAGGATCTTCTGTACCTTGTTGACAGTAATAGACTCCAGCATCCTCGGCCTGCACCCTGCTGATTCTAAGTGTGAAATCTGTCCCTGAGCCACTGCCACTGAACCTGTCTGACACCCCAGTGTGCCCCTTGGACACTTCATAGATCAGGGGCCGCGGAGACTGGCCTGGCTTCTGCAGGTACCAGTTCAAATAGGTGTTTCCATTACTATGTACAAGGCTCTTACTAGACGTGCAGGAGATGGAGGCCGGCTCTCCAGGGGTGACGGACAAGAGTGGGGTCTGTGTCATCACAATATCCCCACTGGTTCCTAAAATAAAGAGGCAGAAGTACATGATTTTTGTACAAATCATTGTCAGCAATTTTCATGATTCTTTTTCTTGATATTTCAGACTAAAACAGTTTTTGTGCTTTTGAGTCATCCTCAAAAACCAATTCCAAAGAAGAAGCTAAACTCGTAAGTACAAATAGGTCTCCCAAAGTCACTTACACCTCCCCCACTTCTGTAACCACAGCCTTCACAAAATTACAGGTTCTCTTCTTCAGGAAATTTCCTCATTCACAGAACTATACACACCTGCACCTTCCAATGGACAAGATATACTCATCTAACGTGTAGACAAAAATGCACATGGACGCAGTGGTGTTGCCAGTGACCACCCCACCCCATGCTCCATCACCCCACTCTGTTCTTACCAGGGACCCAGAGCATCAGCAGCCCCAGGAGCTGAGCAGGGAAGCTCATTTTGAGAAATTGAGCTGAGGAGTCCTGGTGAATCAAGGCAAGATCTCAGCTGATCCTTTATCTTTCAAGAGAGGATCCTCCCTTGGAGACCACATGCAAATCCCCTGGTGACTGCAGCAGTGTGGAGACTCACTGGGGGAGGGGTGGAGTTCTTTAGTGACTAGCATGTCTACTGCCTGGATAAAAATTTGGCGAAATAATGGAGTTGCCTGAATGTTAGAAGAATTAGAATATATATTGCATTTTAGATTATATGTGCACATGATATAATATTTAATGATCTAATATATAATATTTATCTTTTAGATTATATATATTTTAGATTATATGCTCTTGTGTCTGTTACCAAATAATATGTTATTGACTCATCACACATCCACATCGTGTAGAGTTATGTGTAGATCATTCTGAGGTAGATGACTGATGATAATATTACTTGGCTCTGACCCAGGTCATCTCAAGTAGGACATAGCTCCCAAGTCTGGAGCTGATTGAAAAAGAGTCTTAAAGTTTAGAGGGATTGGACTTACTTAAGATTTCTCTGGCATCTTCTTGTGTTTGATTAAGAGTTTAATAATGTTAGATGCCAGTTAAGCATTACCTTAAGCATACACTGCAAGAATATTTACGTGATAAGTCTTGACAGGGAGAATCAAAATGTTGACTTCTGTAGAGAGACCTCACAGCGCTGTTTAAGAGCAACGGAAAGGACAGAGATGTTAGATCCTGTGAATATGACATTCACAGCCGCCAGTCACTACACACTGGTAATTCTATCATGGCTACACCGCTTAAATATAACTGTGATTAAGGGGGTTAATAAAGGAAGAGACCTGTTGGGAGGATACAGCTGACTGACAGAAATGATTACATGTACTTTCTATTGATATTTAGAAAAACTCTTGTCATGTGGAGTCTTTCTCATCATAGAAATCAGGTTGTGTCAGGGACTCTAGTTTCTTTTTTGTCACATAGGTGTGGTGGCCTAGAGGAAAGTCAGCCACACGTGATCCACACACATTCTAAGAACCTAGGATCATCCTCTGATACCGGGGAAAATCCAAGATGAATGACGAAATACAAATAAATAAAATGCTTCTTCCTCCTCTCTCTTAGTGCCTGCCAAATCACCTTCATTTTTGCCCAAACTCTTCATTCAAAACAGAAGAAGAAAAGAATCAGTGGAAAGGGCAGAGAAGATGAAAGTCCCGGTCATCAGTGTTACAGTCCAGTGAATATCCCGTCACTAGGCATTCACACCACCTGCATGTCCCGGCGGTCCTGCCATACCCATGTTGATGTGGACAGGAATTAATGTGTGAGAACAAGGTTTGTTCAGGCCCTCACTTTCCAGAACCCTCGGCAGCAACATATTCCCTGATGGGTCACAACTCCGCTCACACAGACTCAGAGTCTGCTCTGAACATCTCAACAGAAACTCATGGGTGTAGCTGAGTCTTGTGAGCAGAGAGCCTTGTGTTCAGAGCTGACACACTAGGGGAATGTGTACACCTGGTATGCAGGATGAACTCCTAAATGCTCAGCCTAAAGCCTGGTGATTTAACATGAACACTGTGGTTGACCTGTTGCTTTTGAACCTCTGGCCCCAGAGAACCTTCTGGAAAGGAGAGAGGTCAGAACATGTGAGCTGTCCTGGATCTGAATATGCTGATAGGAGGGTCTGGGCCTGCAGGAGGTGGAGGCCAGCTCTCCAGGGATGACAGACAGGGTGGGTGGGTCTGGGTCAGCACACTATCCTCTCCTGGAACTTTCAATAGCTAGAGAGAATTGAAAGGTCACATACAAACATTATGAGACAGTTTCATGACTTCTTCTCTTTTATTACATGTTAAATCACTATCATGTAATTTTATTTGTACTAAAAAATTTGAAATGTCTCAATGAACATGAGGATTGCAATGCACAAATGGGGTCTCCAGAAGTCACCTAAAACATTCTTCTCCTGCTGAGTCACATTATGTACCACAACAAAAGTCATGTTCTTCTAGAATATTCCCTGCTATCTTAGATCACATGTCTCATGCTAGAAAACAAAATATAAGCATCTAAAACATGAACAAAATTCATGTGGAAAGAAGTTCACCAACCCTCTCTCTGCTCCTGTCTCATCCCTGCTCTGCTCTTTCCTCAGACCCGGAGCATCAGGTGCCCCAGGACCTGGGGTCAAATCAGTAGTTCAGTCGCATGGGCATAATTTCCTAACTGGCCAGTAGGCTGGCCCATTGGGAGAAAATTCAGTTCTTCTGGCTTTTCTGATGAGCTTTAGTCCTCCTAGTGCACAATGACAAACATTTTATGTTTAAGTTAGGCATACTGACTTCCCTCATGGCCACCGCATGTGAACCCAGAACAAGAAAAAGGGACAGATGGACTAGTCTGTGCACATCTTATCTCTAACAATGACTGAGGGCTGCAGCTGGTTTTCTATCTCCTTCTCTCCCGATGTGGTTCATGTGCCCTTTGCCTGCTCTCGTGTCCAAGAGAGCCTGACCCTCACTGGCTGTCTTGCCCGCCCTTCCTTCTGACATCTGCCAGTAAAGGCGGTGGTGGAAGGAACAGGGAACTTTGGGATCCAGAAGAGCCTCTCACTTCCACATACCCTTTCCCCCTTCACCACATGCGGGAACAGTCTGTTTTTCCTTGTTATCCCCACACATGACCCAGCCACACCCGACATCCTCTGCTGACAATTTATATCATAATGAGGTTTGAATGGCTCCAAGTTTATATCTTCTCATCCAATTTCATAAAACCATTATATTTCAAGCCTTTCAATTAAAACTGTCATTCAGGAAATGTAAACAAATTGAAACCTCATGGTGCTCAGTAGACACAGCAGAGGGTGTTCTCCTCTCATTTCTCAAACAAGCTCTCAGGTCATGAGAAACAGCACCGTAAAGAGTTAGTGTTTCAAAGGCATCTTTCAAGTGAGCACTTTAACATCAGAATGATTGGTGTCTCATCCTTATTTGACTAATGAAGGATTCCCTCATTCTATGCATGTGATTAGATAAGGCGCAAACATGTTTGGTTTTACTTTTTATTTCTTTTTATTTTTGTTTAGTTTTCTTGAAAGAGAGATGCAGGCAGGAATGGAGGAAGACAGAATGGCGGCAGGCAGGAAGAGAGAGAAGGCCGCACTTCGCTTCCTTTAGTTGTTCACATCGGCTGTTTCCCGGCCCCGGGTCTTGAACCCTGGACCGTGGGAGGCATGTGGGATTGCTCCCAGGTGCTAGACTGCTAGAGCACCAGGGCACACCCTATGTTTTTTTTTCCAACAAATAATTCGTTGATCAAATGCTGCATTTTGTGGAATGAATAAAGCACTCAGAAAATCTGAGTGGTGTTGTGGATAGAAATATATCTGCCAAGAAAGGCAAATAAATATGCGGCAGGTCCTCCAGTGTTTCCTTTAAGTCATTTTTATGTGTCATGGGAGAAAGGAAGATAAAGGAAGGAGAAGTATTTTTAATGAAAGAAGGTTGGAAGCATCTGCATTTATGTATTAATTCTTGCTCGTTCCCTCCAGCCCTGGGTTGTGAAACAGGATCCTGTGCTTTGCATGGTCTAGGCCCAGCCGCAGGCTTTGCCAGCAGGGTGCACCCCACAGCATTTTTTAAATGCTCATGAGAAAGGGCAATATAACCAAGATTATCGTATTGAAAGGCTTGATTTCGGTATTGTCATTTCACTTAAAGCCACAATTTCCAAGAACTTATCCATGACATGAAGTGAGGACACCGCTTCCATGTGTTGGATTAGATTCACTATAATCAACTCGATACCAGTTAGTCTTCTCCTATGATGTATGGTGCACTATTATGGGTTCAGGAGTGGTCTTGAGTTGGCTAGATGGATACTCAGAAGTGTTGAAAGTCACTCCGTTCATCAAAATTCACATTATTGAGTCTGTGCATGAATCTCATAATATATGTTCATGAGACTCACTGGGAAAGATGAGAAAACTGAAAGCTTAACATCTATGCGTTGAACCTTTCTAACCATTGAGAACTCCCTGATTTGTTACAGACTTGACGTGAATTTTGAATTTTGAATTGGGAAGCCATTATTTTCAGTCATGGTCCGTTGTGAAAGGTCCAATCATGACTCTCCACGAAACGATTTTGTCTCCAATGCTTCAGTAGTGTTTCTTCTAAGAACTAATAATATGTCAAAACAAAAGTCATTATTCATTGACTCTCTGTGATTTCCATTCATTCAGTGCATCCCTGATTATGGCAGTGGTGTGACATCCGTCTACTATATCCCAACAGATATCATGGCAAAAGTTGGTCTTCAAGCTAACGGACCATCAGAATCAGAAGGAAATAGCCTGTTCAACTTGGAAATCTCAAGTTCCCAGACATTTTTTTCCCCATAAATGACTTATGAATTCTTTAACTGAACGAATAAATATTACTAGGTTCTTATGTCTCTTTTTCTTTTTCTATAAAAGGAGGTCATCGGATTAGATAATCTGCATCCCAATGGTTGATAAATGCAGTCTTCTGTTAGGTTGACTTGGGATTTATTCTGACTTTAATTCTGGTCACAGTTGACTGAAGGCTAACCTGGTAAATTGGGCCCATATTATTCCAGTTGTTAAGTATCAGTGATGTATAAAATATTAAGAATGGTTACCTAAAGAATAACGAAGAAACATTAATATTTGAGTATGCATTTCTAAAGTGTAATTTTGTTCCCTAATTTGCCAAAAAGATCATGGGGGTCATTCAAAGCAATATTCTAGATATATTCCAATTGTGAAAAATAACAAGTATATGCTAGTTTAATATTTATAGCATAAAAGGAGGTTTTGAAATATATTATTTCACCGATATGATCAAGGTTAATAACTTTCCCTGAATTATGAAACGCTTCTACCACCAGGCTGTGTCGTTCCACATGTTAGACGTGATCTCACTCATGTAGTTAATTTTCTGCGATTCTATTGCTTTGTCCTCGTTTATTGGCAGGTATAATTATTATTGCCTCTATAAGTTACAAGTGTCATGACCTACGTGATAAGGTTTCACCAAAGTGAGTAAAACTGATAAATAATATCTCACGTCTGAAACTCAGAGCATCTTTTGGACGTAGAGATCATGGGAACATTCATAGATTACAACGATAATTTTAAACTTACACAAATTATCTTCGCAGAGTTACTGAAATATTTCAGGTGAAAATCCCTATTGAGTGAGTGATTAAGAAACTAGGATTACAAAAACATTGCTCTAGATAGAGGCGATAACATGTGGTATTGGACACCAGTTTTTTGAAGGGAGTTAGCCAGATTCATCTTAATACACTAAATTTATACGGACATTTGTATAATGCATGTAGTATCGACATACATGTGTTTATGTAGGTGCATAGTATTTAGATATGAAGAAATTATATATAGTATGTGCCACCAAAAATAGTGCAGATATATAGATACCTATATATAGTATATATACATGTTTAATTTTTAATAAATGAGGTAATTTAGCTTTTTATTCAAATGTTACCTAGTTTTACTCTATTATATTTTTACATCTTTATGAATGGATTGCTAAAATTCATATTTAAGACATCAAATGTGTGTTAATACTGTTTGTCAATTTTTGATGATAACAATTGGTAAATGTGATATTGTGATTTGTAGAAATATTTTTTTTTATTTAGATGATCAAAGCATATTTCTCATACATCCTCATATTTTATCCATGGTTCCCGGCTCACAACTCCCTACACCATGGAATTTTCTTATTTTGGGAGTGATAAAGGTGGGTCTCTAATGTTGATGAGGTGGATTTGGGGCAGCATCTCAGGATGGGGCTGGTTCGCAGAGGAATCACCGGGTAGAGAGGGTGGGAGCTTCCATACAACCACCTGGACCTAAGAAAAAGTTGTGGTTTAATCAGTTTTGTCTATAAAATAAAACCTCCATGAAGTCTCCAAACATAACGGGTTCTGGAAGCTTCCGGGCTGGTGAACATGTGAAGACTTGACGGAGAGCAGTGCCTGGAGAGGGCATGAAGGTTCCACGTCTTTCCCATCATCTCTCCACCGACGGTTCCTGACTTAGGTCTTCCATAATCAATCAGTGATCTAGTGTGGAAATGGTTTCCCCAGTTTTGAGAGATGCTCTAGAGATCACGCGAACCTGAGGAGGCCGTCCTGGGAGGTTCTGACTTATCTCCAGTGAAGCAGAGCACTGGTAACTCCTGGGCTTGTGACTGTCACCTATACTCTGAGGAGGGGTCGCGGAACTATCCACGTGTAACCGCTTGGTCAGAAGCACAGGTGACTAGTCGCATGAGTGTGTGAATTGGAGCGTTACCAGTGGCATCTGATGCTTTATCCTGGTCGGCAGTGAAAGAATTGAGCTGAATTGGACACCTCGTTCGTGTCCAGTAATTGCTTCTTGGCGTAGGGACTCTCCACACAGCACAGTTGGAATCGCATCCCCGCACTCACGCAGTACCAACCACTCAGAACTCAGTGGCTCATATTGCAGACATTAGTTTAAATATCCACAGGCATTTAAGTTGACAAAGATTTGACTGAGCCAGGAGAGTCTCAGCTGGGAATTTCTGCTTCATGTCGCCGACTTGGTCCTGAGCCTGTGGGAGTGTTTCATCTGGGATAAGACTGAGGACGATGACGACTCAGGCTCAACATTCACCTGACAAGTTGCAGGGCCAAGGGGAACAGCCAGAATGAACCCCTAAATACAATAAATAAAACACTTCTTCCTCCTCTTTCTCTGTCTGCTTGTCTCTGTCAGTCTGCATACTTGCCGGCAACTTTCCTTAAAAGAGTCATTGATTTTTGATGATTTTGTGTGTGTTTGTGTGAGCCAAAAGTTTTCTTAGTCTAACATATGGATGCCATATGTTTAATGCAATTGCCTAATTTTCTAATCACTCTATGACTTAAGGAGGTTTCTGTGCTGTGATGCCAGATCAGCCGTGATTCTAGAAGCACATTCCTGTGTATTCAGTGTGTGTTCCCTCACTGTCAACCTATGAGAGTCTGGAACTAGAGACCACAAAAGGTGGCCTGCTGTCCGCCTCTCATCATTGCCTCACTTCAGGAAGGACATCACCAAGAAGACCTGTCCTTCCAGGGTTCCTGCAGAATTGCTCAATGAGGGGCACTCACACACTTAGGAAGTCAAGTGAGGCTTTGCTGCTGCCCACCAGGAGCTGCAGGTAGACAGGGGACAGAGTAAGGACCAGAGAATCACCTGGAAAGTGCTGAGTTGGCGACAGCATCAGCAACTCCACTGGGCTCCTGCACAGATTTCAGGTCGGGCGTCAGTCCCGTCAGTGGTAGATGTGCTCTGACTTCTAGGAGGACCCCCATTCTAACAGTTGATCATCTGATAAGAATGATCCCGTTATTGAATATATAGTTTAACACCTATGTCCTGTTTTAAAACAGTGCATGAAAAGAAACACCAAGAATAATTTTCAAATGATGTATCTGATCCAGGACTGGTATCACAGATACAAAGAAACAGTTCAATTAAAACATCAACCAAGACCTTACCAGACACCTGACCAAGGAAAACAGAGAGAAGATGATTAAACACATGAAACGATGCCCCACATCTTGTGTCATGAGGGACGTGCACATGGGAACACGATCAGACACTCAACAGCCCTGTGAGCATCACCAGATGCAGGAGCACTGATGGCACCAGGCGGGACGGACACGGGGCAGGAGACGCTCACGCACTGGTGACGGATGCACGGTGCACAGACTCTTTGAGGACAGGGTGGCAGATTCTGTTAAAAGTCCTCATAATCTACCAGATGAAACAGGAGTCGAGTTCCTTAGTGTTTACTCAAAAGAGGAGAAAATATTTAAAACACCCAGAATTCCGATGTAAACTATGGACTGTGGTGAAAAGTGTCACTGTTGGTCCCCGATTGTAACCAATGTTCCTTCCTGGTGAGATGGTGAGTGTTGAAGGCAGAGGAGGCTATGATGAGTGTGAGCAGAGAATCTACAGGAATCTCCGTACATTCGGCTCAGTTTCCTTGTGAACATACAGCTTCTCTAAAACTTGGAGTCTGTTATATGAAAAAGCTCCTGCTTAGACCATCTCGTGTTCCTTCTCCCCCACTGTGCTGACTGACGACACAGCCCAAACGCCCTAGAATAATCTTCTCTGTCTTATTAAAGCAGGAAAAAGTACAGCTGTCTGTCTGGAGGGGCTGAGGAGGGAGAGAGAGTTGGGGTGCTCAGGAGCCTCCTGCCCCTCCTACCAAGACCTAATATCCCCTTCAAGCCTGGCTGCATCTGAGAAACACTCTCAGCAGAGGGAGGCACCTGGAGGAGCAGCTGGGGCAGCCCTGCTCACACAGCTTCTCGGGGAGGTTTTTGTGCTGGCTTCTGTCACTGTGGAAGGCCAGCTGTTATACTGCTGACAGTAATAAGTTGCAACGTCTTCAGGCTCCAGGCTGCTGATGGTGAGAGTGTACTCGGTCCCAGATCCACTGCCACTGAACCGTGTAGGGACCCCAGGTTGCAAATTTGTTGCCTTATAGATTAGAAGCTTAGGAGCCTTCCCTGGTCTCTGCTGATACCAGGCTAACCAACTGTTTATGTTCTGACTGGCCCTGCAAGTGATGGAGACTCTGTCTCCCTGAGATGCAGACAGGGAGGGTGGAGACTGGGTCATCTGGATTTCACACCTGGCACCTGAGATGGGAAATATAAACATTAACACATTATTAATCATGTCATCAGAGGACTTCCCTGAAGGGTCAATGGTACTGACCACGCTGGACTAAATAAATCCTCATGTTCTCCTTCCTTACCCGGGAGCCAGAGCAGCAGGAGGCCGAGGAGCTGAGCGGGGACCCTCATGTCCATGCTGTGTCCTGACAGGGGGACTCCTGCATTTGGGGTGTGGGGAGACATTGTTAAGTCTTCAGGGCAGTGGGCTGTGCTCTGGGAACATGCAAATCAGCAGGGAGGGGCCAGACTGGCACAGCTGCAGGGCTGACATGTCAACCTCATTGCAGGTGCAGACTCTGGGTCTCCAGGCAGCACACGTTTGTCTGTAGAGAACTCGTGTCTCCTTGGAGCCACAGCACACACTCTCTCAACTGCTCTGAGTGTAAAGTGTCTTTTCCGTGATCAAGCAGGCGGACATACTTCTCTTGCTGCTTCCTCATCTGTGATGGCTTCTGTCAGTCATGACTCAACCCTAGACCTACAGGAAACGATATTGTCTGCTTCTATTTGTTACTTGTGCACATATTGTCATCAGAGAGAGATCCTGATTCATTGCATCATTAGAACTCTGAGTTTGGTAAATTGTCACGACTCCAACCAGGGGTACAATGAAGTATGAGAGCAAAGAGCAACAACAACAAAAATATGATATAATGATTTAAGGACGTGCCCCCTCAGTGAGTGTCTGGCCCTCCAACCTGCCATCTCGGCAAAGTCATCTCTTACGCTATAACTGAGCGCTCTGCCCAACTCTACCATCTACCAGTCACAGTCAGGAACATCCTTCCTCCACATTGAAAATGTGTCAGCTACCTTTCTTTCCCCTTCTACTTGTATGTGTTCCCCGAGCTCCTTGGGTCACTGCTGTGCCTGTCACCCTCCTTAACTCAGTCTTCCTTCAGAGGCTGAGGTCTCCCCGTCTAAGTGAGGATGAGTAACCTGGTTCTACTGACTACCCTAAACCCATGTTCCTCTGTCATCACATCCCTTCCATTCCTGGGAGAACAGAGTCATTGCCGGGTGCAGCACCCTGGGTACAAGTGATGAGGAGATACTCACTCAGGACATAAAGTAACCTAAAAGGGTGTGGAGCCCACACAGTATGAAAGGGCATAATGTGTGGGAGGAGATACAAGGTGAGGTGCTGGAGATGTGCACGGTGAGGGGACCCCATGGGAGTGTGGCACTGCTGGACCGGTAGACAGTTGTCAAAGTTAGCGCAGCGTGAGAACACTTACTATATTCTGGATGGAAGAGTCAACCCAGACAGGGCGAGGAGTGACCTCAGCCAGGGATGCAAATTGTCAAGGGTACCAGAGCCAGAACAGGGGATATGAGCTGTGGACCTGGGAGTTGTCTTCAAAGGAATTGCGTTTGCAAAAATAGCAAGAGATTGTCTTAATTTATGTGGCAGTTGATCATATAATCGATACATATAAGGAGAAATAGTCCATTATTCTCACTTTTAGAGAAAGAGTTTGCAGATAAGGAAAAGCCAATAACTAGGAAAAAAAACTGGTTTGGGATCAGAATTGCATATAACAGGGCAAACTCAAGGTGGTACTGAGATAATGGCATTTATTTAGATATATGTATGAATGTGTGTATTGATAGTTGACAGATAAATGTTCTCAAGCCTTTAAGATGTAATACAAGAGTCCCATAAGCACTCATCATGCTAAACACTAAATACAATCAATAGAGAAAAAAAATAAATGCAATACCGCCCTACGAAGAACCCGCACCTCCTGAGGAAATGGCTAATTCCAGCTGTAGCACAGAAAACTCAGCAGGAGCTTGGAAAATTGGGCCAGATACTAAGAAGCACTCAACGAAGCTTGAGGTCACATCAGAAGTAAAGAGACGACGTTGTAGAGTTGGAGTGACATTGAGCAACCCTGAGAAACAGTCAGAATCAAGGCATCCATGACGGCAACTCGCTGAAACAGTCTGCCCGTGACTGGACACGGACACCCCACAAGGGTGTTCATCAGGATGAAGGACTTCCCCACGTGTCTTCATAATACAAAAAATGAAAGAGCAGCTGCTCAGTAGAGAGTCTGGCGGATACCAACCTAGTCCAGGATCTACGTGAGGACAGTCATGGGACAGATGGAAACACTGATTTTCTGGACTTGTTTTTCAGAAAGGAGGCGGCGGTAATGAAAACTAGTAGGAAGGAGAGAAGTCAATGAGAGGAGGAAGAGGATGCGTAAATTAAGTTAGTTTTACATTTTGGTGGTTCTTCCCAAGTCCAGTCCAGCCCATCAGAACCCAGGTCCTCGGTTCCATGTGGACTAAGCTTCAGCGGCAGACTCCACGCGTGAGCCACCCGGCACCCAGACTGAATACCGCCCTGCCTCAGAGGACGCAGCGAGAAAAACAGAGGATCCCTGTTTTTGAGGAAAGCCAAACAAATCCAGATGAAGGACATCCTACAAAACAACCGTGTGCAATCTTCCCAAGATCACTAAGCTCAAGGAAGAAGGATGGGTTGTTCCAGAATGAAGGAGACAGAGGAGACACGGGTGGCTAAAGGCACAAGTCAATGTGGTCTTGATCTTTTGTTATAAAAAATGTTTTGGGGACAATTGTCAAGCTTGAAATGGACAGAGGATTAGATGGATTCATATATTAATGATGATTTCCTGACTTCATGTTTGTACGGGGTTATATCTGAGAATGTCTGTTTTACCAGAAGGACATAGGAAAGAGGGAAATCGTATTCAACTAGCATGTTTTTCTCAAATGAATGGATGGAAAAAAGTTA
>RJWH01009730.1:0-20801 GCA_004363575.1 Solenodon paradoxus
GCTCAGTGGGGATGCGCCTGTCCTCCTGTGTCAGTCTTCTGTACTTTTATTCAGAACCATGGAGACAAGTAGATTGGGATAGTAAATGGGGTGAGGATGGGGTCAGGAGGCAGGAGCAAAAGGCAAGCCTTCTTTAGTAGTTCTAGATACATTTTATAGCCAGCAAGGAACAAGTGGGGCAAACACATTTGAAATAAGAATTTAAAATTATTTCTCAAAGCTGACTCCTCCGTTATGTTTGTTTTTTCCTCCTGAATATTGATGTTGCCACTTGAGTGCACTGTGGGGAGGACGATCTTAGCAGGTTCCGTTTGTTTTGGGATCTGACTGTGTGTGTGTGTGTGCGGGCGCACACATGAGTGTGTGTCTGAGTCTGTATATCATGTGGGAACCCTTCCCTTTTTTCCAAATAGTTGCTAAACCTAGCCTATTTCTTCATTCTTTTAACAGCAGCCAGGAAGTAGGCAGCAGCCAGGAAGAGAGAAGAGGAAGAAGCATTTTATTTAATTTTTTATTTTGTGGTTCACGCTGGTCCCCACTCAACCCCCCACCGCCCAGACCTGGGACTCCAACCCAGGGGTATGTGGCCTGTGCTTCTTCAGAGGCACTTTTTATATCTGTAGGTTTTCAGCCATATTTTAACATTGGGCTGGTATTTATTCCTTCTTAGTTTTTACCAAAACAAAAAAAGGATGGGTTGTTGACTCAGTGTCTACCATGATCGGACTGGTTCATTTCACACAACCCCATAGTTTTCCAGCTCTTTCAGTGGGCTTTTTGTATTACTGTTTACTAAGAACTGATTTAAAGTGTATTTCACATTTTATACCAATGTTACTCAGAGCATTGAACGCACATCCTCCTCTCATGATCTAAAGTTTCTCCGGGGGTGAGTGGTGTTTTCTTCTAAGCCTCATTAACTGGCTATAGAGGCAGCATGGACCCACACATACTAGACCAACCTGTTCTGCTCATTTACCAGTGAGGAGTAACCTTAACCCAGGGAGAACTGGATACAGGATTGATTTTTCCCTTAATCCTGCTCTGCGGGCTGGACCGAGCATCCGTCCTTGTTGGTACCTGCAGAGCTGAGGCCTATAGAGTGAGTAGGCAGCCACTGGGCCTGGTGTTTGCAAAGCTTTGGATTATTGTGGGTAAGTTGTTTGTGTTAGGACATTAAAAGAACAAAACAGGACCACAGAACTGTGTTTCCAGGATTCTCTTAACAATGTAAAATAAAGGAGATGAGAGGAAAGGAACAATAGTGATTGTTTCTGGGTAAAAGGATTCCAGGTAAATGCCACCTGCCTCCCCTGTGGCATCTGCACTGCCCACAGCAGACTAGCATGTTCTTTTATAATCTGTTCAGGGTTTGGAAAAACCATCGTCATATGATCAAGGTTTAGAAAATTCATCTCTAAGAGACTGAAAGGGGGGGGCAGGCCCTGCGTTCATGTGAGGTTGGTTCAGAGCCAGGGTCCTGACTTTGGCCTTCTGTGATTTTTCTCAGTCCTCTCCCTTGCTTTTCAGAAATGACCACTGTTTCAGCACTGAGCCTGGTTTAAATCACTTTATTCTTTTCTTTTGTTTTTGGATGATGTTTGACTTACAGAAAATTTTAGTTTTAGATACTCTGAATTTTGAAAAATTTTGGGTTTCTGCAAAGATAATGCAGAGAATTCCTGTGGACCCTTTAGCCAGCTTTCTCCTATTACTTATCTAACCGTGGTACTTCAGTCAAAACTAAGAAATGAACATTTGTAGCATGCTATTAAATAAACGACAGACTTTATTCGGATTTCCCCATCTGTTCTGCTAATGTCCTTTTCCTGTTCCAAGATTTAGTGCCGGATTCCAGAGCAGGCTTTAGAGGGTGACTCTTTTCAAATACAAATTCAGAACAGAATTCTAGTTAATGTGCCTGCAGATTATCCTATCTGTGGATTGTTTTCTGGACATAAACCTAGATTCTTTTTTTCCCTCAGTGGAGCCACACAGTGAAACACTCAGCTTCTCATGTGTTAAAAAGGCAATTTCTCTTTTCTACGAACCCCCAGGTTTGTCTGTTTATCTCCACTTCACACACCAGCAGGTTTGTGAAGGAAAAGTCTCAGAAAAAAGCAAGCATTTGGAGAACTCCATGCTCTTTTATGTCATTAAAAAAATTAACCAGTTTTTTTTAAAAGACAGCTTTTGTTCAAACATGACCGTTTTGAGTGAGAACATTGTACAGCCTTTGAAAACAGTGAGGCTGCAGCTTGGACGCTGGGCTGCTGGCTGGCTGCTGGCTGGCATGTTATAGGAAGCAGAAATGTGGTTCCACCGGCGGGAACACACGGAAACCAATGCCGTCAGAAGCCTGAGAAGAAAGCCTGTCTAGAGTCCCAGGAGTGAGTATAAGAAAACAAAATTTAGTCAGGAAATGGTACCATGGCTGTGTCTGGCGTCTGGCTCTGTGAATTCTGACCAGATGATCAGCAAGTATTTGCTGAGCTACCTTGTATTTGCCTCAGATATTTGTTTGCTGACTGTTTGCATAGATCTTTCTTTTTGCCCCCATTGGCACACATGAGGCCACATGTTCGCTTTGTCCTGTTACTTGGCAACAGGCTACACTGCTCACTCACAGAGACCTGCAGAGTTCTCACTCGAGGGAGTGGGGAGGGAGTGTGGCTGTCCCCTCCCCTGCTGGAAACGTGCACAAATACACTGATAATGAAGAACTGAGATCCCTTCATTGGCAAAAATCTGGACGTATTTGTCAGAGGCAATAGTATTTTGCCATTTCCGAGGGTCCCAGTCTTGCATTATAGTCAACTCAGAATAAAATGAAGACAAGTAGATTTGAGATCTGGAGTCAGGATGGCAGTAATTTATAAGGAGGGCTTGGCATCGGATTCTGCCAGGGCCACATACAGCAGGCTGGTGTGGGTCCTGTGTGGTTTTGGGTGGAGGTGGAGGTGGATGGATAAGATAGGCAGTTGGGAATATTAACCCTTGGAGCCATCAGAATCAGAAACCTTTCTTTATTCTCTGGATTTCCTCCTGTTGGTCATCAAATGAGGGGCTGGAGAGTCTATTACCCTTTGTTTAGAGACCACTTTGAATAACAAATGAGAATGGAAATGGCAAGACTTATCTCCAGCTCTCAGTTGTGGCGCCTGGTAGACAGCCTTGTGGACAAACACTCCTTCCCAAAGCCTCCTTGTACTATTGCTTTTTTACTGTGGTCGTTAAAAAAAAAAAAATCTCTTTTCCTTAGTTTGACAGGAGGACCTTATAATTTCTGATTAAAACCTGCAAGTTGGAACTAGAGTTAGGAAGCAGATCTTGATTAAAATGTCCCACAAATGCTTCAAAAACAGCAAAAACACAAACCAAAAGAATATTGGGGTAGAATAATTATTACTTTGATGATTTTACTTATACTTCTGCTGAGGGATTTGTTTTCTTTATTGGCTTTGTCTTAGTCCCCACTCACTCTGATGTGTCCGTCACATGCGACATGTCACTGCCAGATTCTCTAGAAGCAGTGTGTACATGAGGTTTTCCCATGAGCAGAGGGGCTGGGTTTTGGGCCCAGGAGTCAAGATGGCCCCACTCCACGCCCACATAGACTGAGTGACTTTCCTCCAATGGTATGTTAGGCTGACATATTTTTGGACCAATTGAATGTTTTTGGTCCCATTCCAGTTTACTGTTAACAACTTAATCTATTTGTAAACAGACACAGAGATAGCTTCTATACAACGTGAAGGGAGGTTTAACAACTTTCAGTTAATTTGACCACTTACAGATGGCCGCAGGCAGGCGAGAGTCAGGGACGTGCTGGAGCAGTGAGGCGTGTCCTTTCGGCTGTGCCCAGCATCCGGCCCAGCTGAACTTTGCCAGCCAGGGTTTTGCTGAATAAACAAACACAGGCCGTCCACCAGATGGAGAGGTTGCTTGTTGAACAAGGCCTGCGGGCCTAGCAGTTGCGCCACTCTTTGTCACCAGGCTTGGGGAATTGGAAGCTGCTTCTTGTTCATGGGGCTGTGTTCCCCAGATGCCGGCTCCTGGCATTCGAGTGAGCACTGAGCTTTCTTGCTTTGTTCTCTTTGTGCTTTCCTCCTTGCCTTCTGATCAGGAGTCCTCACAGCGCCAGACAATCCTTGTGTCCATTGGGAGTATCTTCTAAACTGGGAATGTTTTATCTGGGAAACTTTTGCCCTAACAAATCCAGGTACACTGCACATTTTTGAATGACATCGGACTCCAAAGCCTAGGTTATGCTGGATTCCATGTTGGATAATGGATTAGGTATTTTTCTAAAGAGAATAGAAATGAACGACTGGATATTCTGATGAATTGGAAACGAATCCTTGCCCTTATATACTAATACTGACTTAGCACTTGATTATATTAGCATGTTACTTTATGCACATTTTATGTACAAAAAAAATCTGACTTTTCCAACTAGATTGTTAAACTTCTCAAGAGTGATAATCCCACTCCCTTCAGTGTATTGAAAGCATTTAAATTCTAGGATGAGGAGCTTGGATTAATTCCTGAGAACACTGAGAGCCATTGGTATCTCTTGAGCTGTTACTCTTGACTTAGAAGATGTGATTGAGAATATGATGTGTGTTGATTGTGATGGAGAGTATTGACTCAAAATAGAGGTTGTGGTTTTGTGTAATCCTGTCCTTCGAAGTTTCTGGTAGTTATATTAGCAGCAAAAACATGTGATGGGTTAAACGGAAATCTCTCTGTAAATAGGACAGTGTTTAGGTCTGTTCAAGGGTAATGTTTTTTGTGAAAGGATTATGCATCCATTGTTCCAGGCAGCACAGCCATACTTGCATTCTTTCATGCTCTTATTGACGGGAAAATCCCCCAGCCCTCTGAAGTTCTTCATGGACTGGACGAACAAACAAATCATCATCAGACACAATTAGTAGGAGAAAAGACCAGATTTAATTTGGAGAATTTGCATAGTTGTGAATTCTGAGATAAATGGAACAGATGAAACACTTCTGTCTTGTTCTGAGGAATGGGAAAGGGGGTCCTGGGTGTCAAGGAGAGAGGAGGGGTTCTTCAGATAACAAGGAGATGATTTATCTTTACTCTGAAAGTAGAGTTTCATACATAGAGAGGATTTGTTTGCATATAAACTTACACCTGGAATAAGACCTTTCCAAATTATGTTTTTTGAAGCCTTAAGGGAACAACGGTCACTGATTAGGGGAAGGGGATAGACTTAAGGAGTGACACTCACTTTCAGGGGAGAGCAAAAGAGTTAGGAGACAGGCAGGACCTTCTTCTTAGCCTTGGGATTCTGTTGTTCTCAGCTCGAATTAATCTGCATGCCAGGCAGGGTCTCTACATGTGGAAGTCCAATTCTGAGAGTCTTGAGTGGTCTCTTTGCAGCACCCTCTCCATATTCACACATCAGTGGAGTTGGGAGAGCGAGGTGTTCTGTTTTCCCCTCACTTCCCTTCGCAAAGGAGCCTCTCTGTAGACTAGTCTATAGCAAGAGTACAGGAGGTAGTTGAAGGGTTTTCCTTTTGAACACTTATCTGGCTCCTTGGGTTTGCATGCACCTCTGCTTCCCCTTCCCTGCTCTCACCTCCTCTGCTCTGAAACATTGATTCTTCTCCACGGTGTTTGCCAGCACACTTAGCACTCCAGGCTGCATGAAAGACCTCCCTTGTCCGTGACACCAATCACCCTGCCCCTCAGCAGCACTTTTTCTGTATGGAATTTCTTAAGCCTCCTTTGGGGATAAGTATTCCATTTAGGAGACAACATCAAAATCTTTCTGACTAAATGAGACATCTACTTATGATAAGCCAAGGAGACAAAGAGGTAAAGGCAGGACATCTAAAAATCTCTCTAAAAAATAAGGTAATCCGATAATGGAATGGCATGGCCACATAAGAAAAGCCATTGGTGGTAGTGAAAGCATCATATATGACAGAGAACTTAGGAGCCATCAGTTTCAGATCCTGAGCTTGATTGTGCTGTTTCGGGGATGTTCGTACTAGCTCACATTTGGGCAGCGCTTTTCATGTGCTTCTCATAGGTTAACTTCTTTGCAATCTTGGAGCAACTCTGTAGGTAAGAATGGTGAATTTTTTGATGTTGTATGCCAGCAAACCAGGTTTGAACATGATTCTTTCGGTTCCAACTACTGCTATCATGCATATCCATGAATCATTTAGGAAACAGTATTTCTCTGACACACACAGGGACATAGAACAAGACCAGAGTACTGGAATTACCTTTGAGTATCATAGCAGAAAGCAGCTCTCAAGAGCAGCAAGTGAAAATACCCTCCCCTGCCCCCCACTCTGCAGATGAGGAAACTGAGCCCCAGGGAGAACTTTGATTTAGAGCTGAGTAGCAGCATACCATGGACCAGATCTTTGACCTCCCCAGACCTTAGTCATTGTAAGTTGGTCTGTATAGAACACCGGGTTATAAACTCCCTACAGTTGTCCCGATTGAGCTAAGTCAGTACTGGCCAGTGCTTAGTCAGCACTTAGTAACTGTATTAAAGAGCTGGATGAATGATTGACTTTGTCACCTTATACACATCAGTCCATAGCTTCTATATCTGTCTTGACCTAGTTTTCCTATCCAAAGATACTGTTTTTCATTCAGGTTTTAGAGGATAATTCTTGTAAAAATCCCAAACAGTCAGCTGAGAGGCCCTGTATGTGTATTAATTGCCATCAGTGGTATTACTGAGTCACTTTTCTTTGGTGCTTGGGGTTAATCAAAGCCTTTGTTATTGTTGTTTTCAACACAAATCTCCAATTTATTATTTAGTTCGTTCTTTTTATTAACTTATTTGAAATGCAAATAGCAGCAAAACACAGCTCCGCAGCTGCAGCTGTGGGTCGAAGATCGTGGAAGCCAAGGAACAAGATAGAGACAGGATTCTGGGGACAGCCAGTCATGGGCTCCCATGCCCTTCCCAGAGACTGCCCGACTGGGGAGGATATCTGTGAACGCAGGGAAGGCCTAGAGTCTGGGCAGCAAGTGGGCTGAAGAACCTAAAAGGAATAATTGATCTCAGTTCTTGATAGTGGAAAAAAATGACTGGATGGCCCATACCTGCCTGATAGGATTCAGAGCCATCCCCTGAGATTCCTGTTGCAGAAGAAATGTCCCACATCTTTTAGAAATTGCTCTGGACTATGGGAAATGACAGTGGTAAAAGAAACCAGATAGGCAAAGCACATTTAACAATGCTTTACGCATAGAATGTAGGTATTAAATGCTAGCTATTCTTTTTTTCTCTGATTTTTATTACAGTTCTTATTATCAGATAGATGTGTCAGTAAGGGATAGTGGGGAGCTCTAAAATGATTCAAAAGTAAATACACCTAAAATTTTGTCCTAATTTTGCACAACTATTTAGGTCATTGTCACAATCGAACAGAAAAGAGAGGTGTTTGCAAGATACAACTAGGTTCTCTTAAAGATAGCAGGGATGTACACACAAGGGAAATGTTATATGGCAGAGTGGGGGACATTTTTAATGGTGTTTTAATTATGTGATTTCAGGATGTCTAGCTGAGGAGCGTTACCACTGTATTGATTGGTAAAGCAATGACCACTTGAAATGTTGATTTCCTATGTGAATCTAAAACTTGTACTTAGTGGTAATGAAAAAGGAAGATGTCAGCTAAGATTGAGGTGATAAAAAGCACCTGAGCTGTCTTGTGCTCAGACTCTCAGATGGCAAAGCAATTGAGTGGAGTATGTGTTGATGGATGGAAGGCATTCAATGGAAACAATTAAGGCATCAGAGAGGGAATGTACGTCCAGGTAAGTTTTATACAAATGTGTGTGATTTGATTTTGCAATGGTTCATTAAGCAGAAAGAAGGGGTTTGGGCACTGCATGAGTCTTTTTAAAGAGGAAGAAAGACAGGCAGGCAGCAGGCAGGCAAGGAGACAGAGGAGGTGAAAGAGGTTTTTATTTATTTAGTTGTGTGTTTCCTACTCCTTCGCCCGCTCCTGCTCTGGGCTGTGAACCTGGGGCCTTGGGCTGTCTGTGGACTGTACGCTAGGCACATGCTTAACACCTGAGCCACCATGGTATGCTTACTTACATAGCTTCACCCATTTGTAGAGCTCCTGATGAACAGAATCTCACTTAATACTTACTACAGCCCTAAAGATGTGGATCCTCTTATTCCCATTTACCAGCGAGGAACCAGAAGGTCAGAGAGTTGAAATAAGCTGCCCATGGTCATAGCTCAATGCTGCAGCACTGGGGTTTTAACAGGGCTGCCCTTCTCCAGTTTATTTCTCTGCCTCTAGGAGAGAATGAACCTAATGCCATCAAGCCTGAAAAAATCAAAACAAAACACGGTGAGCCTTCACTGAAGGAAGATGTTTAGGAACTAATGAAAACAATATATTACCGCTCCATTATGCCTACATTTGGGTTTTTTTCTTAGGAATCCTTAAAAGTGGCAACAATTCTCTGAATCTTTGGAGGGAACAAATGTCTAGTTGTGTGGATGCTCCTGAAAAGGCAGATAGGATGTGTTAACACCATGGCGGGTATTACTGGTGCTTCCTTCCTAAGGGCTGGGGAATATATATATGCTGGTAGGTTGACTGGATATAGGAAATGGTTTGTTTAAGTTGACATATTACGTTATATAGTTGATAAACACCATTAGACCAGTGATTTAGTTAACGCCCTGGAGGAAGAAGTGCCTCTTAGACTGCCTTCATGTTATTAAAAGTAGACATTGACGGATTTTAGAAGGAGCCCTCTAGGCATTGGGTGATGGAAATAAAGAAAGGAACATTTCAACAGAGATTTCAGGGGCCTTAGAGTTTTTATACTGTGCTCATATCTAAGTTGGACTCCAATTTTAAGAAGAACAGTCTTTCTGGGGAGGAGGGCAAACGAGTGTTTCTGAACTGAACAAGGGAAGATGTTCATCCGCCTCTTTATATTCTTTGTATTTTTATTTTCCCTTTGAGCATAAACGAGATCCCAGTAGAAGAGGGGAAAAAGTTACTATGGATTTGGGACAGAGAAAAAGGCCTGGGGGTTGGTCAGCTAATTGTTAGAAATTGAAAAAAAAAAAAAAAACATACCCCAGACAGAAAGGCCTCACAGCTACTTCCCAGCTATTGTTGAAAAGACTCTGAAAACATCTTTAATCAGGAGTGGTAGTATTAGGTCTTTTACTACGTTATACTTTTCGTTGAGCCTGTGTTTGTTTAGCCAGGCTAGAAATAACTGGAGCTGTTTCAGAGACCATGACTGTTGTCTAAGAATTGAGTGTAGGCTGAGAAGAGCCTGGCTGATTACACCGTTCAGAAATAAACCCCCTCTCCTTTAAAAATAAAGTCTCTTTAGGTCAAGAGGGTTCATAAATGTTCTTGTGACTGATTGTCCCATGGTGCTTTCTTTTATATCAAAAACTCAGTAGTCTTATAAAGCAGTCATTTTGTTCTAGAATCTGTTATTTTTAAGTCCATCGTAGAATGACTAGGGCTATACCTGTTTCGTGACACAGGTGTGGAGGCACCATCTGAAAGACTTGTAAGAAATGTCTCAATTTTCAACAAGTGGAGACCAGACAAATCGGAGGACTTCCTCCCTCCTCACCGCAGGGACCAGAATCCTCTGTATAACTTGCCAGAGGCTGTTGTGGAATCTTTGTCTTGGGTGGTTTTTAAGAATAAACTGGACCAACCGTGGAATTAAGGAAGAGTTTGCTGTTCCTGGTCCTTGAAGTGGTACCTGGATGGATGAGTGGGTGTAGCCTTAGGGTCAGAGAGCTGGCGATTTCATAGGCCAGAAAGACAGCAGGACACACACATACCACTTGGTTGCATAGCCCCGGCACCCGCCCCGTCCATCCTGGGCATGGTTGGTCTCTGCTCTGGACCTCAGCAACACATCTCAGCGGAGACCGTAATGCTGCTTCGTCAGACTTTGGTGTCTCTACCTGCAAGCATCCCAGGTCTGGGTCAGGGGTCAGAGGTGGTGCTGAGGAGATCTGGGAAGAAAGATAACTGTCAGTGCCAGCTGTACCTGGGTTTGAAACCCAGCTTTGCCACTCACCAGCCACATGGCTTTGAACCAGTCACTTAATTTCTCTGTGCTTAGTGTCTCCGCCGAGGCAATTAAACTGACCTGTAGCTCTTGTTGAAGTTTAGAATTCAGGTTATAATGCTCAAAGAGCTCATAACGGTCAGCAAATGGCAGCTGGATAGTTTGTATGGATACTAGCATTTGTATACGTGTTAGCGTGAAGGGTTGAAGAATCTGAAACACATCTTTCTCTAAGACTTCTAAAAGGGCCTCTTGCTCCCTCCCCTACGCCTCCTCGTCCAGAATCCCTGATGGGCACACAGGGAGAGTTGCAAGCTAGTAAGAGTTAGGGTGATGTTTCTGACCTTTTCTGCCCTTCTTTTCTACCTGGTGGGGACTTCTGCACCCTGGGCTGACTCTTAGGATCTGTGGATATTGTAGTGAAAAGTTTGTTTCTGAGAAAACCAGAATTGACAGCCAGTTAAGAGACCTCATGGGCCTTCATGTTCAAGACAGCATGGCAGGCAGCATCAGGCCAGTCAAGGAGCCTGGCCAGAGTGGACTGATTCTGCGGTGCATAAGACCCAGTATTCTGGGACCAAGGATAGGCTATGTCATTGACAAATGCTATGACTGACAAGATGAGTTTCTGAGCTGGGGAGAAAGGGATGAATAAAGGCAGAAGGCTTTTTTTTTTTCCTGTGAAAGTCATTGTCAGTATGAAAATTTAAAGAACTTTTAATTTTCCTCAGATCTTTTCAAAGTGACTAACTTGAAAAAAATCTTTGCTGTGAGAGGCATGACATGGTGGCAGCAGGGGGCGCAGAATCTTCACCACTGACCCCCCCCCCCCAACACACCTTTTTCTTTTACTCCTTGGAGGAGAAATGAAAATGAAATGGCTCTAAGGAAAAGGAACATACCCTTTAAAAAGGCTACCAACAAGAACAGCAAAAGCCAAAGGAAATAGCCCTTTACAGACTGAGTACATCCTTGCTCCCTGTGGTGACATGCGTTACTTCATAGTTATGCTTAGGAAAGTATTTCTAAAGAAATAGAAGCTTGGTCACATAATTTTTGTTTCCTTCCTTAGATCCTGTCACCTCAGGAAAGCCCAGAGTCTTTGCTGTGTACATGCATTAGGAGAGACCCAGCGCAGTAGGGACATAGCAAATATTAAGTCATTATCATTAAAAAACGCTTTTCATTCCACTTTGAGACTTTCAAGTTTCGTGAATGCCCCCGGGTGGAATATTAATTACAGCAAAGCGAATATTGCTCAGGGGTTTTATGCCGTCCAGCTCACAGCCTTCCATTGCAGCGTGAGGATTTTCATTTCATCCATCATTTAGAGTTTGCCACGAGGGGTCTCTGAAGACTGTAAAAGCAAAATCTAGAGGAGCCTAAGGAGGGGAGATTTACTGGACATTCTGGTACTGAGTCCCCTGTCTTCACCCTGAATGGTCTTTCATTCAAGAGGTTACAGCTTTTGAAAGTCTTTTTCTTTTCTGAAAGAAGGGAAGGATGCTTGCCCAACAGTCTTAGCCTAAGTAGTTTAAATACCATATTTTTGCTGTCACTGACCCAAATTTAAGACTTGATCCTTAACTGCTTCTCTTGTGGCCCAACTTTGACTTCTAACAAGGAATCCGAGCCATCTCTAGATTAAGAATCAAAGACTCCTTTTATGTCACTCGAGATGACATCTCTTCATGGAGTGCTTCTGTCTGCTGTGTGGTAGAGTGCAGGTGTGGGAGGGACATGTCTGCTCATTGAGCTGTGAGATCATGAACTCTGAGAGCTGCTTCGGCTTCTGAAGTTGTTCTTTAGGAAGGAAACAGCTTGGATGTTGGGATACCCTGCTTTGCTCCTGGCTCTGCCATTGTCTTTCTTTGACTTTGTAGAAGTCACTGAGCCTTTCTGTATTTTAATGTCATTACCTGTAAAACAGGGGTATGTACTAGAGCCATCTAAATTCACATTTCTATAAACCTGGCCTATGGGTTGTAGGCCTTCTGATTAAATTGGATCACCCCATCCCAGGGCTTGGGAAATAGGCCTTCTTACTTCATCCTACCCATCATCTTTTTCGAACCCATGTGATGCCCTCTTCTGTGGATGCCTTCCTAAATCTTCCCGTTGCCCTCCTGACTTTTTTCTGTCCTCCTCTAAGCACTGCATCTTCCTAGCCTGAGTGTGTCTTCCAAGAAGGCAGTGCCATTCCGTTCTCTTTGTTGGCCAATGACCCACAGTTCTGAAGGCCGTGCCCTGATTAGTGCTCGGTCAGTATTTGGTGGATGAGTTATTCTCAGTCTTTTAATAAAATAAGTCATTAGTTCTTGTTCTTACACTGACTTCTATACCATAACTCTTTTCTTCTTTCCTCTCCTGGTCAACTCCTAACTGAAGGTCTTTGTTTTTCATTCTGGCAAGTTAATTCTTCTCCTGTTTTCTGACTTGTGAAAACCCTTTATGATCGTCTCATGTTTCGAATCCTTGAGATTGCTATATTACTATGTTGATAAGAGGAGAGCTTTCATGGAGGAATTCCTTTTTACAATGTCAAATGGTCAAATGTGGTTCTAAATCACTGATACTTAAAATTGAAATGGGCCCTCAAAGAAACTTTCACTTAGCCCTAGAACAGTCTCTTGGATAGAGATTTCTAAGTCTGTCTGGTGATCAGAATTATTACCCAGAGCTTGATTTTATTTTAGTTTTTTTAAAGGAAAGGTGCAGGTAGGAATAAAGGTAAGCAGGCAAGCAGGCATTGGGAGGTGAACTCAGGTGCTTGGGGTGTGTGTGAACTGTGCCGGCCAGAGGCGAGGACTTATCTGCTGAGCCACATCACAGGCTTCACCCCTGACACTTGGGAGTCTGGTTCAGTAGGTCTAGATGAGGCCCAGTCATATGTAATTTCATAAATTCCCTCTGTGCTTCTGATGGTCGACTAAACCTGAAACCACCATTCCAGACCTGTGAGTAGGCAGACTATTATCTCCTGGTTTCCATCCTTCTCCACAGTGGGCCTTACTACCTCATAAGATATTATCAACCCCATCAGCCAGTCTCTGGCAGCATGCCTCGACTCCAAAACACTTAAATTATCTGTTGATGGACTTTAAAACCCATATTTGTGGGTAAAACATAGTCATTTATTTAATGACTAGATAATTCAGGTACCTATTTTTAGTAAGTTGTTTTCAGGTACTTACGAATAGGTAGAATCGTAGCTTGTAGGGTACATTTATGTAGCTATTTAGAGATAACTGACTATAACTTTTAGTCAAAATCAGTCTGCCTCATTTGCAAAGCCTCTTTTCAAGTGTTCTATCGCTACTCAATCATTATTGCTGCACTCTTTTTAGACCTCAAACTGCACATTAAAGGAGGCTTTTTTTGCACAGTCATCTCCGCTAATGAATAATGAATAAATGCCAAACGTCCATCTATAAGAAAGCACCAGATTCCGTCTCGAGACCTGCTTTCTGGCATCAGAGTGGGCCTCTGGCTCACCATGTGAAGCCGTTTAGAGTGGTAATTGTGACTGCAAGTGACACTAGCTACACACTCCCCTATAGTGATGATGTCTCCCCTAGACCTGCAGGACCCAAAGAAAGTAGCCAAATAAATAGGGAGGAAGCAAGTGTTCTACACGGAAGAAAAACATATGCAAAGATCCAGAGGGACCACGTAGGACAGTTTGAAACATGCTAGCTGTGGTTTGGCAAGTGTAGGAACGACTGCAGAATTTAGGCGTTATCTCCTAGCACTGCATGTATGTATGTATGTATGTATATGTGTATGTATTTATAAAGGAAAGGTGCATGGAGGAATGAAGGTGAGTAGGCAGGGAGGCAGGAAGAGAAAGGAGGAAGACGCACACCATTTATTTTATTCAGTTGTTCATCTCTGGTAGTTCTCTGGCCCTGAGTCTTGAACCTGGGACCTCGGGATGTATGTAGACTGCTTCCAGTTGAAGCTGCTGGGCCACTAAGGTGCGCCAGCACTTTAAAGTCAGAGTGCTTTCTCAACATTGTCTCCTAGAGTCATAGCTTCTGTGGCTTACACGGAGCCTTCCTGTGTCGTACTTCCCAGGAGAACCCAGGAAAGTAAGGGCAGCCTGTGAACTCACTTCCAGCATCTGAGAGAAAAGAATCAGTCGTAATCATGTGCAGAGGAGTTTTCTAAGGTCCTCTGTTACATACCAGATACCTGTACATAAAAAGCACATAATTTTGGCCCTTAGGCTATTCCATGTTGGCCTAGTTCTTTTCCTTCTCCCACTGGACTAAGGCCCAATGATAACAGAGCAGTGTTTGCTTGCTAGAAATTGCTTCCAGCCACCGAGAAGTGTTTCCCTCATTCTATCCCCAGCTCCCTGAAGTGTCTGCCTTTAGCTCCTTGATTGTCTGTTGCCAACAAGGCCTTGTAATAACTTGAGGTCAAGAGAATCCTCCCCGAAGAAATCCAGTAGTGACGTGACTTCTCTTTATGACTGTTCTCCGATAAGGTATAAAGGGAATGCAAGCCCCCGGCAGCAGCAGCTGGCCAGGTTCCAGAGCCAAAACGGAATTTAAAATTCATTGAATACTTCTTGATAGCAAAGCTGGCAGGGCTGTAGAATGGCTGGGAGAGCGAAAAGCCGAGGTAGGGAAGGGCGGGCACCTCTCTTTGGCAAGTGGCAGGCAGGCTGTGATCCCAGCAAGGCAGTCCAGCTCCAAGACAAAACAGGGCCGACTTGTCTGTCATCCGGACGTGTTTGTGAGTGTGCTCACTGGGGCAGCCACATAATGTATGCTAATTGCTGTATTTCCACCCTCTTTTTGTTTCCTATGGGAAATGCTCTGCTGGAAAGCTCCGAAACCAAAGAAACAACGCAGAAATACCGAATGTAGGCTTTACAAAAAATGAGAGGAGGAACAAAGAAGCAGGACATATAACTTTACAAAATGGCTTAGCGTTCTGCTAAGTTGGCACATCTCTTCCTTGCACACCTTATGAAAATAAGTGAACAGAACTGTGATTTCCGACATGTGAGTTTCTGGCAACCTCTATCCTGTAGTCTGAAATGTGTTCCGTTTTTTAAACCTCGAAGCTCAAATTCCACATATGAAAGACTACAAAGTTAGCAAGACTAAATTCTAGTAGTAGTAATAAGAACGTTGAGAGCTGTTTCTCTCTCTCTGATTTTTCTGATCAAATATTTCTCCCTCTAAACTGTAAGACTCAGTGGCAAACTGAGGTGTGTGCAATGGAACCCACTTAAATAATCATCCAGTAGTGAGAAAACTCCATCGAGAATATTCTTTTTACATGCCAAACCTTGGAACTCTAGTATGCAATGCGATCCCTTTGGGCAAGTATTATTCTTTAAATCAAATAAAAATAGACTACCCATTATAGTAATAGTTTCTTAATGAAATTTATTAAGGTGTACAAATGTTTTATATGAAAAAAATTATCTAGGGAAGAGAAAGATATTTTTTCTCTGATTTTTGACGTCAGAATTGTGGTAAATGCATTTCTTATCTTTATTCTGATCCTCTTACTTTTTTTTTTAATAGTGAAAAGTCATTTAACCTTTAAAGCAGTTGTGTCGGCAACAGACATTTAGGAAACTCCATGATGAATTTGATTGAATATGAGAGAAAGGCAAAGCAGATGTTTTCCAGAATAATATAGAAAAGTATCAACTTCTATCCTTTAAGTGAGCAGAAAGGTGACATAATTTTAAGCTTTATTTTCAAATGTGTTAAAATTCCTATAAAATTTTGTGTCCCAGGATGATACATTCAGTCACAATACACAAAAGATCCTGAATACATGTGTACCAGTGAGAGGAAGCCTCCATTATGTACAGATGGTTCCTGAGTTACGACTTATAATAGGTTCAACCTACACTGGTTTGACTTAACAGTTTTTCAACTGTGTCATGGTGTGTGAATGTAGTCTGCATTCAGTAGAAACTATGTGTGAGAGAGAGAGAGAGAGAGAGAGAGAGAGAGAGAGAGAGAGAGAGAGAGAGAGAGAGAGAGAGAGAGGGGGAGAGAGGAAAGAAGGAAGAAAGGAAGGAAGACGCATTTTAGAAGAATTTTTATTTGTTTTTTTATCCCCCTCCAATTCCCACCCCAAATTCTTAGGCTTTACATGATTCATACCCCTGCTCTCAGCCACCTGAGGCACAAAGGCATATCCAGAAACTATATGTTGAATTTTTAATAAGGACCTTCTATTTTTCACTTTCCATATAGTATTTAAGAAATTACATGAGATATTTAAGGCAGGCTAGGTGTATTCAGTGCATTTTCAACTTAGAATATTTTTGACTTATGATGAGTTTACTGGGAGATCTATACTGTGTAACTGCATAAAATCCCCTACTGACCACTTCCCCGCCGCGTCCTGGTTGTCGGACAGCAGATGCCTTTTGCAAAACCTAAAGTTGCAAGAGAAAGAACATCTTCATTTGGAACTTGTGTTCTGATTCAATTTCAATTAGAAAGCTGCTTCCAGAGCCACATACAGAGCCTGATCTAGAACAGTCCTCTGAAAGAGGGAAGACATCCTTCAGGTTCTAGAACCTCTGCACTAGGGGGCGGAAAAATGGTCAAGCTTTAAAGTGAGGATTTGCCTGGAGGCAGGATGAATGCAGTTGTGATCTCCATAATAACTGCACTGCTGTCAACCCACTGGTACCTGGCTTTCCATGTAGGATAAACTTGTTCTGAAGATTTCCAAACTAGGATTGGGGGAGAGCCAGGACCCACAGACTATGCTCGTGTAGTAGCCAGTATAACACAGGCTCTGCCTTCTGTACTTCAGTCTCACAATTAGGAGTGGAGCAGAGTGTTTTGGCTTCTTCTTTTAGAAAAGATTCCCAATTAGCCAATCTAATCCAGGACACACATCCATTTCCTTGGTTGGGAGTCCTTTTGTCCTTGAAGGAGCTGGCTGGCCATCAGGAGCAAAGTTAGGGTCAGACCCCTCCTTGCACTACTGAACCTCAGAAAACAGGTCAAGTACTGCCCAATTCCTTTTGGTTCCCACCCTCTGACCAGCTCATACTGCTCTGAGCTGATGTTTTATTGAAGGAACTTTGAATCATAACATGATATAAATGTAAGGTATGCATCATCATAAATCAACACCCATATATAACACGTTAAGGCACTGAGTTGAGAAGGCCTTGAGGTGGGCTCAACTCCTGCCTTCCAGTCCTGTGTTTCCCTGGTATCTGAGTTTAAATCGCGTCAGTGGAGCCCCACAACTGAGTGTGCCCATCTCACCTTTCTAGCTTCTCCAGTGACAGCTTCTACTCTAAAATGCATGGGAAAGTGTCTAGTGTTGCTTTCTGGAATGGAATCAAATGTTCTTTCTTTCAGGTAAACCTGGAGCTCTGGCAGAGGTTACTCTGCAGAGCCTGATTCAGTTTATTCTTCTCTGGAGCTGGTTTCCCCCTCGGCATTTTTACTGGAACAAAGCTTATTCCCAGTGTACATTATTATTTATGAAAGAGCAAAGGCTAATGCATTGCAAGAACTTTTCTTAGCATGCATATGGATAATTGCATATATTCCAAGTATACAAACACATGGAAACTGACCAGTGGAGAATAATGCGAGATGGGAATGTAGAAAGTGATTTTATGCAAGTTCATTTTCTTAAGAGAACTTGTTACTTCCCCCAGATAATAAAGCCTGGATATTTCTTCAAGAGCAAGTTTTCTCAAAGTTCCCAGTTTGTTTGCTTTCCTCCCTGAATTCATTCTAAGCTTGAGTTTCTAGAAGAAGGTAGAGTTTACTTGACTACCTATCTGAATCACTTGTGTCATAGAGTTTGGACCTTTTGTCTCAGGGGAGCTCTGTCTATTTATTCACGATGTATTACTGACTTAAAAAGGCCTCTTGGCTAGATTTGACTGATTCATGTCAGAAACAGCTCTCTGCTGTTAAACAAATATTAATGAAATATATGACCCTAAAATTATTCTTTATTTCATACATGAACTTTTTCTAAATCTTTAGCTGCAGTCTCCCAGAGAAGGCCAAGTGTGGTGTGAGGACATGTAGGCCACACCATTCATATGACCATCTGTGGACCTTACAGTCATACATAAAATCAAGATAAAATCTTTCTAATGATAACCTCTTTTAATTCTTTAATGACTCATAGAGGGTGACTGAATGACCAGAACCAAAATTCAGTGTACTTGTCAAACAAACAAACACAAAAAACGTCCTAAAACTTTTGGCCGTTTTTGGACCCATGACACATAAATAGAGTCATTTGTCTATAGCAGTGAGCTTTCTGCTAATGATGACCCAGGTGTATGTTTTTTTCAGACCCTGAAAGGTAGATCATCCTATTTGTTCATGTCTAAAGGCTGAATTTCAGTCTACACTATTCTGTTAAATCCTACTCAGAAATTGAATGGGTGTTTTGTGTAACTATGACTGTTTTACAAAATAGACCCTCAACACCTAAATGCTTACAGGTGGAGGGCTCTGATCTAGGTTCTAGGAGATTTACATAGAAATTGCCATAGAAACTTCACAGGAAGTTCAAATAAGTGTACAAGTTTGTGAAAACATTTTGCTAATGAAGACATTCTAACTTAGTTGGATGCAATATCTCATATAAACATTTTTCCATGTACTCTAATTGAGTCATATGACATAGGATCATAAACCACTGTCAAAATGTGGAGGAAAGAGATGAATCTGGGAATTAAAGTAGATGGGGAGCTATCTCCAGAGGAAATAATATGTGAGCTGGACCTGTAATGGATTTAAGTAAGTATGTTGTTTTATCGTATGGCACAGTGATTATTATCATGAAATAACATCCTTCATTTAAAACAAACATTTAAAACAACTTTTTAAGATTTTTATTGAAGGAACATTGCATTATAGCATTATGTAGATTTAAGGTGAGCATCATCATAGGTCAGCATAAGTATCTAATACATTAAGTTTACCACCCACAATCCAGTTCTGTCCTTGAGCAAACTATCCCACTGGTGAGAAAAATGAGCGCACTGTTCAGTTTGCGTGAGTATCTGATACACTGAAAATTCAAATTACTTAGTGTATTAGCACTGCAAATGACTGGTTTATTATATGTAAACTTTTAATAGTATGACTTGTTGAAATGGAATGCTATTGGATGAAATGAAAAAATTCAATGACTGTCTTTGAAAGTGTGATCTTTGTTTTTTTAAAGAAAGGTGCTGGCAGGAGTGAAGGTGAGTAGGCAGGCAGGCAGGAATTGAGAGACAGAAGAAGCACTTTATTTTGCTTAGTTGTTCACATTGCTTCCCTCCACAACAACCCCAGCCCCAGGACCTTGGGGCGCACGTGGGAACTGCTCTCAGGGTGTATTGAACGTATAGACCACCAGGTGTGCCCTGCGTGAGGCCTGAGTCAGCAATGAGCTAGGTTTCATACCTCTCTCTCCTCTAAAATTAGGAAATGGCGTGAAAGTCAGTGAGAAGGTCAACTCTTTGTAGAGTGTTCCTAAGAGAATAGTGATTTTATTCATGGAATTGCTCCCTTTTGCCCTTCTAATATTTTACTGCTAAAATACAGGGCTTGAATTAGGTTGAGGGAGAAGTGAAGGGTACAGTTGGAAAAATTTCTTCTGATAAATTTTTCCTACCTCTGTCTACCAAGAAGAGCTACCACACACACAGGGTCTCTCAGTACCCTCTGTGATAGCCTCTGAAGACGTGCTCAGAGCAGTTCATCTGTCAGGACAGGTCGTACGTCTTTTTCGTGCATGGTCATCTTCAGGTTTCAGTGAATACTGTTTGTCTCTACCCTGGGCTTTATCTTCATGTCTCACATCCAGTCTTCAAAATGGCACCTTACGCCTGCTGCTTCTTGTTAGAACAACACACACAGAGGAGAAAGTGACAAAGTAGAGGAGGGGAAAGACTTTTCCATTGAGATTAAGAAAAGGAGCAAACTAAGCAGGAGAGCCTGTGAGCAGACATGATGCTTCTTTCGGGGCCCTTTGCTGGAACACACCAAGGGGTGGAGACGTGGCAGAGCTCATGAAAGACTGGCTGCAAGCCACAAGTTTAAAGAAAGGACATTTAAAAATCGAAAGGACGTGCTTTCGATTCAGTCAATGAGAGCCGAGTACTGACTAAGCGACAGTGAGGACCAGACTCCAGGTGAAACTTCAGTCAGGACTCCTTTCTGAGGGCGAAGCCGTGGAACGTGTGACGAGTCAGGGCTCCGGCCCTGCAGTGCAGAGAATTGCCCTTTCTTCCCAGGAGAGGGAAGGCTCCAGGTCAGTAAGAACTGGGTGTACTTTTCTGGGCAGCCCAAGCGCTGAACCGTGACTGGACAGCACAGTCACGGTGTGAAGTGGAAAGACACAGGGGCTGATTGGTCAGCCTGTGCGAATTAGCCATTTCCGCCATTTCCACCTTCCCCTTCGGAATGAGGCCATGTATAAATAAGCAAACGACAAAAATCACAGCTCCCATGGGCTGGGCTAAGGCTTTCTGTTAAACACCTAAAAGATATGACCAGACGTGTTCAGCCCTTCTGGAACATGGGACTGAGTATCCACCTTTCCATTATTGGTTACAGATGTGACAGCCAAGACTCCACTTAAGCTCCAACTAGATCTCAGGTCCCGTGAGCCTCAGCCTTCCAGATTAGGATATGGACCTTAAGAAATCCTTCCCTGGCAGATCACCAAGCTGGTCGCTGTTCCCAGCCTGATGTTGC
>RJWH01009731.1:0-20788 GCA_004363575.1 Solenodon paradoxus
GCCGATTCTGCCTTCCCCCAATGAAATACTAATACTCCTATACACCCACCCGAGCTTCTGATAATTTGGCATTTCTTATCATGGGATGGAGTACTCTGAATGTGTCCAGGCTGTCATAGAATTGGAAGGGTCTCACTTTTGCCTCTCTAATGCATCTTCCTACCTGCTGAGTGGTAAAGATAGCTTCAGACTTAAATGACCTAAGTACACAGAGTCACAGCTCCTCTGTCATCCTCCATTGTCACCTTCAGGAGACAAATGAACTCCCTGAAGGCAAGACCTATGTCTTAGCCATCCCTGTAGACAAAGAACCTACTGCCAGGCCTGGCACTCAAAGTGTGTGGAACTCAACTGTCAACCTGGAACCGAACTGGCTCCTTCCTTACACATTCTTTTGTCTTCATTCGTGTGTTTATTTAGCAAACTTCCCTTGCAAGTATATTTCTGCTTTTAAAATGGAAAGGGGGGAAATGGTTAAGCAGATCCTTTTCCTTAAAACCTTTTCAGAGAAAGTCTTTCATCCTGAGTCTAATTTGTTGAATGTCTTCTATATCCCAGGTTCTCTGCTAGGTACTGAAGACACACTGGGGAAATGACAGTACCTGCTCTCACAGAGCTCATGATTGACCATGGCAAAGGCTGGGCTTTGATGGAACTCAGACATCCTTTCCATGGCTCCCTATCTTTCTCGCCTGCCTCTCTTGTGTAATCAATGCCCCCCTGGGCACAGCCCTTGTTACTCTCTATTTTGACGGTCTTCCAATCGGGACTGGACACAGGCAGAGAGGCTCAGGCTGCATCTTGGTTTCATCCCCACGGATTAACACAATTCCTGCCACAGAAATAGCAAACAACAAAAGTGTTCTTAATAGGTGGATAAAGAATTGTCAATCATGTGCATTTTGGAAATGACTAATGACACTCAGGGATATTGGAATCAATAATTTATCACTTTAGTAGTTGACATAGAACGCAAAGCAATGGATTACCAGAAAGCAAAGGGCATCTTGGCTCTGGGGTAACAGGATCCATGCCAGAATCTTCTTTCATTGCATTCACTGAAGTATTCCATTTTAGAGTGTCGTGAATCACAGGAGCATTGCAGTTCAGTGGAAAACCACTAGATTTTGGAGGAGGTATTAATTTGAAGCAGAAGTTTAAGAATATCCTTGGAGTATATTTCTTTCATCATTTCTGCTATCTATTTACATACATATATATCATCTAAGTCTATAGCTATATCCATATCTAGTTTTCTATCTTTAATTTTATTTTGCTCTTCAGATTTCAATATACCATTGAATTGGAAGAAAGATAATGTAAGGAAATGAAACCATATGAGGTAAGCACAAGGGAGTGATTGCTTGCAAAATGTACCTCTTGCCTCTTAGATTTGAACTACTGGGGGGAAGGTTGGAGCTTTTCTTTAAAATAGTATGCAAACAGGTAATTGTTATGGAACTGAACATTATTTTTCCAGTTGTACTGATAGGGAATATCAAATCATTTAGTTCCTATAGGAATTGCAATTCTTTTTGTATAGCTTTTGTGACTTCTTTCCCACATTTTCCCCCTACCTGTTGTACACCTGTATTTTCTAGAATGGTACTCTCCTAACCTCAAATACAAAACACCATCAGAGACATTTTGTAGGGCATCATATACTGGAATAGTGTTGGAAACATGTCTTTTTTCTTTTAATTTTTAAGCATTTATTTTTCTTCCAACACCTCTTGAGGAATTGTTTTACATAAACCATACCCTAGTCAGATGGCCTTTAATAGCTCATTTCTTTCCTTGTTATCGTCCCTGTAATAAGCTTACAAAGGTGAAATCTGCAAAGTGTCCCATAAAAGACTTCCCATTTTCTTTCCAGCATGTATCCCTGTAATTCTGTACTTTTTGGGGCCCTTAAATGTGGGTTTAGGCAGGTTTCAGTCAGCATCTGCACTTCCCAATATGCCCCAGCATCTGCACTATGCAGCTTGAGTGCTGGCTAGTCATGACACCCATGGTCCCCACCTGTGTCCCTGCATGTCCCTTGCATGCAGCACAGAGCTCCCACTGGCTTCCAGTCAGCACTATGTGAAAAAAAAAAAGAAGCCCTTTGAGCTGAGCTTGGAGACTTGGTGGGGGAGCACCCAGTTCAGCGATCACGACGCACCTCATTAAGCATTCTCTTCTGCCCCATTTTCTCCAGAGAAGAGGCTAAGAGTCTGTCATGTTGGAAGGCTGCTGAGAATGGTATAGCTTCTGTCTGGACCTTCCATCTGAGTCTCCCAGACCTTTCAGGCCAGCCATGCTTGTTCCCATTTGACTGAGTAGTCCTGGAGTCTGAGGAAGAAGTTTAATGGAATTCAAGTCTGAGTTTCGCCATTGACCAGGCTGCACAGTTTATCCACAATTGAAAGTGCTTCCAGACACTCATCTGTCCCCTTCTCTCCTTTCCTTTCCCTATAACCTTTTTCGGCTAGGGGAAATAGACAGTGTGATCATTTTCCTGTCTGACCTCAACTAGGGAAGACCTAAAACGGGATCCGTTTTTTCCAGGAGATATGAAAAAGATGTATGTGTATAGGGGGTCATAGTTCATTGAAATATTTGAAGGTAAATATCTGTAGAATTAATCGTTCAGTGGCCAACTCTGTCTTCTTCCTAGAGTTCTGTAGTTAAGGCAAAAACACCTGCCCTTTGTCCAAGTCTGTGCCTGCTATAGAAGGGAGACTTGGACGACAAAATCCTTTGTCATCTGGTTATAGCCCATCTCTCCTTGGATTACTGATGTCTTGGAAGAGCAACCTTAACTTGAAGCCCCCACTTTACTTCAGCCTGTGTCTCAGGTGGGGTTCTCTGGAAGCAGATTCTGAGACAAAGTTAGAAAACAGGAAATTTACAAATGAGTTCCCTCGGGAATCACATCTGTGGGTGGGAAGGCGAGGAAGCAGGATTCATGGAGGCAACAAGCTGTGATGCTGGGCAGATAGATTGCTCAGTCAACCTCCAAAACTCTGAGCCCACTAGACCTTCATCCGCCCACATGGATCAGTCATAAGATGCGTGTCACCCTGAAAAGTAGCATGACCTTGCGTGAGGCAACACTCTAAAGTGGAAGAAATCTCAGAAAGGATATGCTGCTGAAGACAACCCGCAGATGACACTCCCAGCAGCAGGACAACAAGCCTTCCATTGAAAGGAGAGCCGAATGGCACATCACAGTGGCTACACAATCCCCTGTAAGTGGTCTTTTTAGAAGCCAACGAACTCCTCTCTGGCAAAAGGTTAGCAATGCACTCTTCTTTAGAAAGTCAACAGTCTTGTCTTGATCACCTTCTTACAAGTTTTTGACACTTGATAACTTACTGATTCCAAAATCTTCCCGGCTTCTGCTAGAGTTCACTTTTACCTTTCTGACACTTCCTTCAAAGTCATTACTCTGTCAATCATTCAGTTGCAGGTGATAGCCCTGCTCTAGCCCCTTTACTTCATGTTCTCTTCCTCTCTGGCTGATCTAGGTCATCCACTTCCAAATGCCAATGATCTCATCTGAGATCGTCTGAGATCCAGGTGTGTTTCTGACTGCTCTCGGAAGAGGCACAGCAGGAATGACCTGATGTTGCAACCTTAACCTTTCTGTTAACCAGATCAGGCTGCTATCATGGAAGATTTAGATTTGCAGGCTCCTAAATTTGAAATCTTCCTACAGAACCTTCAGGCTCTCAGAACTTAAGATAGAACAGGAGGTTGAAAGAAAATATCAACTTCTTAGGCCCCTCTTTGAAGTGACTGTCTTGCAGTTGTCATTGTTTAAATGGCTAATCTTAGCAACTATTTGTAAGAATGGACATTCTCAGATGCCAATGGTAATGCATAGATCAAAAACCTAGGGGTCAAATACATAAATGAGATTATGGACTGTATATATTATTTCTTAAGATATATTTGGCAACGAGCCCTCCCCTGGGGTGATCACACTGATCTCAGCTCTTAGATAGTAGATGAGAAACAGAAGGATGAGGATAAAACTACTCAGGAATCCTGCTGTTGAGTCCTGAATATGTTCAAAAGAAGAGCAAGTTTCATAGAAATGAGAGCCTTCGGGTGATTAAGGAACAGTGGCCCAACATGGGACATGGATGCCCCTAACCGAAGCAAATGAAAAGTTGAGGACTTTTAGAGTACCCCAAAGGTGAGCAGAATGTAGGTCTGGTTTGGTGGAGGGCTTTGTTATTTGAGCAAGGTACTCTGGGCCTGAAAAAGACATTGTATTTGACTGGGCTGGCCCGCTAAGTGCCATTAAAGCCTGTCTTGGATCTGTCATATTCATCAGTATATTCTGAGAGTCCAGCACAGTATCTGCCACACAGTACTGAGTCAAGATGTTCATCGAACTCACAAGCATTCATTCACTGATTCTTTTGTGAATTCATCAACTTTATCATTCTATCATTCGTTTGTTCATTCGTTCAGGAATGCATGCCTTACAAGCTTATGCAATTTGGGCACCACTGATATTTTTTGCGAGATAATTCTTTGTTGTGGGAGGCTGTCCTGTGGATTGTGAGAGGTTTAGAGGGCTCTTGGCTTCTACCCAGTAGATGCCAATAGCAGACATCTCCCAGTTGTGATACCAAGCATGTCTCTAGATATTGCCAAATGTCCCCTGAGGGGCAAAGTCGTCCCTGATTGAGAAGCACTTCTACCAGAATGCAGGAGTTTCGCTGACCTCCCCTGAGAATGGTGGTTTCTATCTGAAATCAAGAGGTGATTTGACCCACCATGGTGGCCTAGTAGTTTAGTCACTGCAGGCATAGTCCACATACATCCCATGGTTCCTGGTTCAAGACTGGGGCCCTGGAGAAACAGTTAAGATAAACAATTAAAATAAATAAAGATACTGCTTCCTCGTCTCCCTGCCTGCCTACTTGCCTTCATTCCTGCCTGCACTTTTCCTTTAAAAAAAGAGGTGAGTCTGGTCCTCAGATTTTCCAGGCATCAAAGGAGCTGAGAAAAGTAACACTGTCTTAGAGTGAAGTACCTAACGTACCTGAGGAGAAATTAGCAAGAAAGAATTCAAAGCAGGAATGTCCAAACTTTTTTCCCCCTGTGATTTTCTAAAATGATTCTGAGGCAAGCCCTGGTGACTCAGGCATTAAGCTGGCAGCTGGGATGTGGTCCATGTAAAGCCCAAGGATGTTGGTTTGCCACTCGGGCTGGAAGGAACAACTGAAATGAACAAATATATCAGTAAAAACGCATCTTCCTTCTCTCTCTTCCTACTTGCCTGCCTGCCTACTTTCATTCACACCTGCCTTCGTCCTTTTGAAATGATTTTGAATAGATAAGCATTACACACACACGAACACACACACTTGACTATGAGGATGCAATATGCACTATTCTTTTTCAAAACACTTTCTCCTTGTTTTATTGGCATATAACATATATAAGTTTAAGATGTAATGTGGTGATTTGATAGCTTACAAAATGACTACTACAATAATGTCAATGTGTTCATCCTCTTGCAGAATTGTTTTTGAAGTCAAGGAAGAATTTAATAGGCAACAGTCAAGTACATTTGGAGAGTTCCAAGCGGGCAGCCTCAGTTGCTCCAGAGGTGGATTTTGAAGCACGCTGCTCATACTCTGATGATAACATTTAAGATCTCCTCTTAACAACTTTCAATATATATATATATAATAAAGTAATAGTTCATTATAGTTGCCCTGCTGTTCTAGATCCCTAGAACCTATTCATCTTCTAGTAAACACATCTCTCCATTCTTTCCTCTCCTCAACCCCTAGCAACCACATCTATTCTCTATATACATTTGTTTTTCTTTTATGGATTCCATATGTAAGTGAGAATATACAGTCTTTGTCTCTGTCTGACTTATAGCACTGGATAACATTCTGGATGTGGGTGTGGGGGGCACATTTTCTTTATTCATTCATTCATTCATCTGTCAGTGGACACTTAGCTTGTTTGCATGTTTTGATTGTTGTAAAATAATGCTGCAATAAATAAAGGTGTAAATATCTCTTTGCGATTGTATTTTCATTTTCTTCAGAAATATACACAGAAATGAGATATCTGGATCATATGGCAGTTTTATTTTTAATTTTTTGAGGAATCGCCACAGTATTTTCCATAGTGGCTATATCAGCTTACGGTCTCGTCCATAGCACACTGGGTTCCCTATGCTCCACATCCTGCTTAATACTTGTCTCTTACCTTTTGGAAGCGAGACATTCTAGCTGCAAGAGGTGATACCTCATTGTGGTTTTGATTTCCGTTTCTCTCATGATTCCTGAACACCTTTTCATGTACATGTTCATCATTTGCATTCTTCTTTGGAAAAAATGTCTATTCAAATCCTTTGCCCATTTTTAAATGATGGTTTTGCTATTGAGTTATATGAATTCCTTACGTATTTTAAATATTAACCCCTATGAGACAGGGGGTTTGCAACATTTTCTCCCATTCTGAAGGAAGTCTTTTCATTTTGCTGACTGCTGCTGTAACTTTTCTTGTGAAGGAGATTTCACATTTGTAGCCCTACTTTTTTATTTTTGCTTTTGGTGTCATATTCAAAATATGTTTGCGAAGACCAATGTCAAAGAGCTTTTCCTCCATGTTTACTTCTAGAAATTGAAGTTTTGCACCTTACACTTAAGCCTTTGATCCATTTTGAGTTCCTTTTTTTGTGAATGGCATAAGCTGGGGTCCAATTTCATTCTCCTGCGTGTGGTTATCTAGTTTCTCCATCACCAGTACAGAAGAGAATTCCTTTCCCCACTGAGTCTTCTTTATTTCCTGTCAAAGTTTAGTTAACCTTATGGGCCTGGGTTTCCTTCTGGGCTCTATTCTGTTCCATTGATCTATGGGTCTATTTTTTATGCTAATACCATAGAGTTTTGATTACCATAATTTTGTTATAGCTTTGTCGTTCTTTCCCAGCATCGCTTTGAGTAGTTGGGTTCTTTTGTAGTTTCATATGAATAGGATTTTTTTTTCTATTTCTGTGAAAAATGTTATTGGGATTTTGATAGTAATATAGATGACTTTGGATAGTATGGGCATTTTAATAATATTAATTTTCTTATCCATGAACATGGGGAATCTTTCCATTTATTCCTGACTTCATCAATTATTTTCACTATTATCTTATACTTATTGGTGTTTATACTTTCACCTCTTCGGTTAAATTTACTCCTAAGTATTTTATTCTTTTTGGTGCTATTGTAGATAGGATTGCTTTCTTTATTTCTTTTTTCAGATAACTGCTGTTAGCACAGCTGATTTTTATGTGTTAACTTTGTGTTCTATAAGTTTACTGAATTCATTTATTAGTTCTAAGGGTTTTTTTGATGAATTATTTAGGACTTTTTTTTAAAAAAAAAAAAAGAAACATCTTTATTTAGCTGTTCAGTTTTTTTTTTCAGCTCAGCACTGGTTCTTGAACCTGCATCCTTGGGATGTATGTGGTTTGCACACCAGTGGCTCAGCTGCCTGAGTCCCTTATTAACGTTTTCTTTATATAATATCATCTACAATCAGAGACTATTTTATTTCTTCCTTTCTGATTTGGATTCCTTTTATTTATTTTTCTTGTCTAATGGTGCTAGCTAGGACTCCCGTTATTATATTGAACAGGAGTGGTAAGATTGGGCATCTCCGTCTTATTCCTGATCTGAGCAGAAATGCTTTCAGTCTTTCACTATTCAATATGTTAACGGTGGGCTTGTCATATACTGTCACTATTATGTTGAGGTGTATTCATTCTATACTCAACTTGTTGATAGCTTTTATTGTGAAAGGATGTTGAATTTCGTTAAAAGATTTTTCTGCAACTACTTAGAGAGGATATGATTTTTTTTTCTTTTTCATACATATTTTAATTGACTTTAAAAGTATTTGTGAACACACTCTGGTGACTCAGGCACTAAGCCTATGCCTTTAGCATAGTCCATATAAAGCCCAAGGATATGGGTTCACAGCCTGGTACCAGGGAGAACAAGAAAAATAAACAACAAATAAATAAATAAAAATAAAATTCTTCTTCCTTCCTGCCTGCAGACTGCCTACCTTCATCCCTACCTTTTTTCTGCTTTAAAAAATTATTCTTGAAAAGTTTATAGAATTGATAAGCATGTAAATATTGTCATATTCAAGTAAAACCGTTCCATAGCCAAGGAATCAAAATACACCTATATAAAGTATGTCCTGGTGGCTTAACGGTTAAGTTCACCAGACGCAGCCCACATACATCCTCTTTGCCACCCAAGACCAAGGGAAGCAATCAAGATGAACTAAATAAAAATAAATAAAATGCTTCTTCCTCTTCTCTCTTCCTGCCTGCCTGTCTCTGCTTAACTTCATTTCTGCCCGCACCTTTCCTTTAGCAGATAAATGGTGGCTGAGCCCCTTGTGACATATAGGGGGCTGAGGCACTGGTGTTCAGACTACCTACGGCTCCAGGACCCAAGGCTGGGGTGAAAAACCAAGAGTCAACAACTGAAAATTAAGACGTTCCTTCCTCTTTCCCTTATAAATGCTTCTTCCTCCTCTGCCTTTCTCTCTTAAAAAAACTAAATAAACAAATAAACATTTTAAGTTTCTATTTGTATTTAAAATGTTAAACACCCATATAAGCTCTTCCCTAAATAGTCAGAAATATTACACTGCTACCTTTCCTTCTTAAATTTACATTCTACTTCCACAAAATTTTGTTCTAATGTGTTTTTATGCATGAAATCTTTATGGATCACTTATGATGGTACCTCTTTGCAAAACATATATAGAAATCTAATTTTAATGGATATATCATATGATTGTAGATGCTAGAAATTCATCTGGATTCATTTATTATTAAAATTATTGGCAGTACACAACTGATCAAAGTAACACAAGTACATTACAATTCCTGATCAAATAACTATTGAAGTTACACATAAGTTATTTTAGCAAAAACATTTCTGTGAATTCGATGAGGTGCTTGATTAGTCTATGTGCTTGAAATAATTATCTTACTCAGATAACTAAGTATATTGGGATAGAAAAAAGAGCAGAGTTTTGTTTGAGCAATGTCACCTAATTTTTTAACTGACATACACTTGACATGTAACACATGTCCCCTGATTTTTTATAACTTTTTTCATGTCACATGCTCCCCAAATTACTTAATGACTATCATCTAGAATTTTTTATTATGGGAAAATATGCACCACAAATTTCCTGTTTTAACCAGGTACAATTCCGTGGCAGTAAATACATTTATATTGCTGTGCAACCATTTCCACCTATCTCCAGGACTTTTTCACTTTCCAGACTGAAACTATGTATCCACTAAACACTAACTCCCCATTCCCTTCTGCTTCTGGAAACGACTGTTCCATTTTTTCTCAGCAGAAATTTGAATACTCTAAGAATCTCACGTAAACAGGATTATACAATATCTATCCTTTTAAAATTCCATATGATCCAGTTATTCCCCTACTGGGTATTTACCCTGAAAACATAGCAACACTTTTCCAAAGAGATATATGCACCTCGATTTTCATCACAGCATTATTTACAATAGCCAAGACATCAACGAATGAGTGGATAAAGAAGATGTGATCTATATACGCAGTAGAATACTATATGGTCATCAAAAATGGAGAAATTCTGCCATTTGCAGCAACATGCATGAACTTGGAGAGAATTATGTTTAGCGAGATAAGTCAGAAGGAGAAGGGCAGACATCCTATGATAGCACTCATGTGATGTGTATAGAAGTAGAAAAAAAAGAATGACATAAGCTAAACAATACTAAACTTAAAAAAGAGAGAGAACTGCTCCAAGCAACAGTGGACTCTTAGTGGTGGGAGACAGATGGCAAATCAAAGGGTACCAAAGAGACAGGGAGGGGTGAGGGAAATGGGGTAAAGGAGATTATTTGTACATAAAGAGGGAAAACAGGGAAATATTGGTGAAGCTATTGTGCTATATGGAAATGTAAAATCACTATTATGTATACTCAAAACAATTTAATGTCAAAATGCAATAAGTTTGACTTATTTCAATGAGCACAATTGCTTCAACGTTCATCCAGGCTGGAGCAGGTATCAGAACTTCTTTCTTATTTAAGTCTGTATGTTTATACCGCATCCTATTCATCTGTTGATCCATGGTTTGTTCCTATTTTTTGGCTACGGTGAATAATGCTACTTCCACATTTTGACTATTGTACATAATGGGTGTACATGTATCTGTCTGTGTTCCTGCTTTCAGTTCTTTTGGATTGATACCCAGAAAGGTTACCATTCAATAGCGTGTATTCCTAATAATGAATATTCATAATAATGTATCTTATGTTAATTCTATTTACAAATTTTTGAGGAACTGGCATATTGTCTTCCACAGTCCGTGCATGATTTTACATTGCCATCACCAATGTACAAGAGTTCCACTGAAAAACATTTTAATGATCAATCAGCTGACAATACAAGGAGACTCTCCTTCAATTTTGTTGAAAGCAAAGACTTGAATACCACCTACTTGCAAAGAGATTTGTTACTCAGACTTGATTAGAGTCCTCCACTTTTTTAACACTAACACAGTGTTTCAAATTGCTCTTTGTTTGTTTTCCCAGAGGTGTTTACATTCCCTGGACAATGTCCCTTAGTGAGAATTAGGATGGGTGAAAGTTAACTTTTCTTTGGTAAATTGTGAGAAGGTTGATGAAAGGAGAGGTAGAAAAGTCAAACTGGCTGGCTGCCTCCACCATGGGATACTTTCTCAAGTAGATACATTTGAAGAAATGTATTATTGAAATTGAGGATCTGGAATTTGGATCTCTGAAAACTTTATGGAAGGTCTTTATGTACTCCCCGGAAACTATACACCCTGCTTTGTAGACCAAACCTCTTTGCCTCTTTAAAGAAGAGGCAAGTCAAACTGGGAGAATTTGGAGAGACTGAGTTATGCCCTAATTGGTGCTTTTTTAAACTGTGCATCGGAATCACCTGTGATGGGGGTTGCTTTTAAGACAGATTGTTGTGCTCCACCAATACAGTTTCTGATTCAGTAGGTCTTGGGTGAGACCCAAGAATCTGCATCACTCAAAAGTTTCAGGTAATGTTGTAACTGCTCGCCCAGTATCATGCTAAGACTGGTAAATCAGATGAACTCTGGGAGTCCAAGTAAGGGACTCTTGCCTAGAGTTTCTTCCACTCTGTAGCAAGTGAGTTTCTGCAGCTTACTCGATAGTTTGAATACTGCAGGGGAGAAATTCAGACTCCACTATTGTTATTTCTTACTCTGTCTTATACTCCCATCCCCCCATTGAAAGACCTTAATGAGGAGGAATTAGGTCTTACTCCTCTATTATTCATTATAAATGCATGATGACTATTTGTAGAACTGAAGACTATACCTGTCTTCCTAGGAAAACTTGCAAGTGATACGTCTATTACCTAGTATTTCCAACAGGGATCTGTAGACATAATTTCTTAGAGTCGCAACATGTATCGCTTATCCTTTGGAGACAAAATCAGATGTAATGAAGTAGAACACAAAAGGAATAATGAGCTCTAAGATTTCATCCAAGCCCAATATTAACCTTTAAGCAATAGCATTGTATGAAGTAAATCTGCCCTCTTTTTCTTTGTCTATGAGGGAACTGTTCTAATATTTAATGGGGATCTTATAAAAAGATTTTAACTCTGTTGATGACATGAATGTATATGGTATGATGGGGTGCAGAGGACAAAAAAAAAGAATCAAGCACGTACTCTGCTACCAAGAAGTCCCAGTCTAGTGGGAAAGAGCAAGCATGAACAGAAACACCTAGGTAAGTGACCAGAAAATAGAGGAGTACAGGATCATGGGATTTCTCAGTACGGAAATATTACCTTCTGGTCAGATTTTGTCTATGGGGATGAAGAGGAGCGTACAGATAATTCAGGCTTAGAGTAGACCGAATTCAGTAATTAATTGGGTGTGACATGTGGAAGGAAATGAGGAATCAAATGTAATGCTGAGGTTATAGTTCTGGGTGATTGGGTTGATGGCAATGTCAGAAATTGGAAACTGGAGGAGCAGGAGTCAGGGAAACTGGGAAAAGATCGGGGAAAGATGTGCTGAAGTGGAGGTCCCAGCATACCATTGTTTCAGATGTTTCACAGCCAGTTAGAAAGACAGACAGACGTGAGGGTCAGGAGAAACACCAAAGGTGGGGATAAAGATTTTAGATTTACTTCCACAGAGATGAGAAGGGAAGGATATTAGACAGAGGGGAAAGGATGGGATAGCCACGGCAACACAGAAAGGGAAGATGAAGGCACAAAAGTCAAGGACTGATCCTTGAGAGATGTACTTCGTTGAGAGTTTTTTGTTAGTGTGCCTATGTTGAATTAGGTCACATGGTTAGTGTGCAGGGGGAGGAGGAAGAGGAACAAATCTGGAGACAAAAAATAATTGATGGAGGTACCCCCTGGTGGCCTAGTGGGTTAAACAGGGTGCAGTCCACATATATCCCAAGGTTCCGGGTTCAAGGACTGGGGTCAGGGAGACAAACAATATGTACAACTAAATAAAACTAAAGTGCTTTTTCCTCCTGTCTCCCTGCATGCCCACTTGCCTTCCATCCTGTCTGTAGCTTTCCTTTAAAAAAAAAAAAGTGATGGAGAGGTGAACACATAAGGTGCTGTGCGATGGCAGTGAAGAGAGCATCTCAAGCTGGGGACGCTGTGCAGATGAGAGACTCCAGAAAGGTCAGAAAGGATGACACATATAAATTGTTCATTGGCTTTGGCCATGAAGTCTCAAGCGATCTCCATGTGGTAGGCAGACTTCTAAGATGGTCCCCAATGACGCCAGCCTCCAGGTATCCAGGCCCTCGTGTAACCCCTTCGCTTTCGTGTGGGCTAGACCTCGCGATTGCTTTAAGAAACAGAATAGCTTCTAACAAACAGAATTCAGTGAAAGTGGTGGGATACTGCTTTTAAGATTGAATTTACAAACCATGTCCTCCATCCTACTCACATTCTCTCTCTTACCCTCTAACTTGCTCACTATGATAAATCCAGCTGCCTTGTTATGAGCTGCCCTGTGGAGAGGTCCATGCGACAAGGAACTAGGGTTGGCCTCTGGCCAACAAGCAGCAAGAAACGGAAGCTGTCAGTCCAGCTTCCCATGAAGAATTGAATCCTGTCATCAACTATATGACCAAGCTTGGAAATGAATCCCCTCGCTCAAGCTTTGAGGAGACTGCAGCCCCAGACAGCATCTTAATTGCAGCCTGTGAGAGACCCTGAGCCAGAGACTCCGGCTCTGCCACATCCAGCTTCTTGACCCACAGAAGCCAGGAGATAATGAATGCACGTGTCTTAAATCACTCCATTTGGAGATCATTTGTTTTGCAGCGATAGACAGCAACCACACTGCACTCTGAGGAGCCTGGGAGGGCAGGAGTCAAATCACCAGGGATAAATGAGTATGTTGAAAGAAATGCAGGCAGGATATATCAACAGCTAAGAAGTGGGTTGATGAAGGGCAGGACAAAGCAATATTTACGACCTGAAGCCGGTTTTCAAATGAATATAATAAATTATAATATGATTTAGATTACACAGACTTAGGGTCGCCTCAGGGCTGTTTGAAGTAACAGAGCTCCAACAGCCAGAGAGTTACGAGTCTTTCTTGGGTTAGTTCTTGCTGAGAACCTACTAAGTCATACTAACCATGAACCTTCGTCCTCGGAGCTCAGGGTCCACCCGGCCACAGCCCGCACCTGCCTTCCCTGTTGAGCGCTCACTCCCTGGGCAGTAGGCATGGCAGGCACCGAGGCATCCAGGTTCACGGGCACCACCTCTCTCTAGCTTCATAGTGTGGGGCACTTAGCGCAGTGCCCCAGCACTTACTGTCGGCGCAATAAAAACGGAGCCAGCTAGACATTCTTACCAAGAACAGGGCTGGTTCCACAAATCTTGCCTGGCAGAGGTGCATGGCCTGCGTGTGTGGGGGGGTAGGGGCGCGGTAGTATAGCCGGGAGAGGCCAACGCAGGGCAGCAGGGACACCTCCTGACAAGCACAGACGTTGAGAGCTGCCTGTGTCAGGCTCATGAGAGCTAAGCTCTGCCTGCTTGTACAATTCACCCCCTCTGCCAGCACAGAGGCCCCAGCTGTTGCTCGGAGCCAAGGACTGACATTAACTGACACTTGATCATTTTCATGGGCAGAACACTTGATACCAACCTTCTCTCTGCCAGCTTTGGAAAGAAAACTCTCCCAGGATCTCTGTGTTTGGGTGACATCTGCGAAGGGCTACAGTGCACCTCGCCCATTCGTAGGGGCACTCTGGCTTGTGTCTCGGAAGCTTGACTCACAGAGTTTTCCTAATTGCCCCAGTCAGTTACTCAGCATGCAATTCTTCGGGCAACCGACTGTTCCAGAAAAACTGTGCAGAAGCTGCCAGTCAGCTTCTCCATCCCGCCCCTTCCTGCTGTGCTTCAGATGGTGACTTTTCATCTGAGGCAACTGGGGAGGGACAGAAAAGCAAACTTGGGGCCTTGTCCAGTGGTTCCCAAAGGCCAGCGCTACTCCTCTGAATGTGCTGGAATTCTCAGCATCTCCTCCCAGTGGGAGCCTCTGAGGGACATAAAAGCACACAAAGCAGGTGTTTATTCATGCCCTGCCAATTACTGAAAAACATGTTCCCTCCTCGTAAAGGTAATGATAGTGGTAAAAATACATTTAGTGCTTTTGTTTATTTTTCCATTCCTCTCATGTTGCTCTTTTCATGGTTAAAAACATGCTTTTCTCTATTCAGTGCTAGGATTTCTAAAATGCTGCTTACAAAGAGGTAAAAAAACGAGTCGATTAGTCACCAAAACCTATTTGCACAGATGAATCTTCACACTTGTAAGCGATAATAGCAGCAATAAAGACATGTTTTCCCCCTCTGAGTTGGCTTTTTGAGATCCCTAATATGTAACTAATAATTTATTGTAAAAGAATTTCTGTCTTCTGGGTAGAGAGGTTTTCTTCCCACTCCCCATTAGGCACGAGAGGGAAAAAGATAGTAAAGACATGTGAGATGGCATTTGTAGGGTATTACTTATGTGTCACTATGATGTTTGTTTACATGAAAAGCTCTGCCCATCTTCTCTTTCAATGCTGATTCTGTCAATGACTATAGGGTCACTGTTCTGAGCACTTTTCAAGGATGAACGGATCTACGCTTCTTACCAACCCCACGAGGCAGGTACCAGTATTGCATTTAACCTGCCCCCAGGCAGCCCGTCCTCCTGACTCCTGACTCCTGCATTCTCCTGCCTGAGCCACTTGAGCTGCTTCTAAAGGTTTTCAAAGTGCTATTTTAAGTTATGTCACACGGTGCCAACCCCAGAGTGTGCCAGAGCCCCAAGTACACAGAAAGGATGACAGCACCATCCATTCTCGGTGAGTGACTTTCAGCCCAGGACTGGGCCCCTGGGGCCTGGGGAGATGTGGCCTGTGTGAGTCCGCCTCCTCGGACACTCTTTGGGGGTGTTCCAGTGCTTTATGTTTTTAATCATCCTTTAGGAGCTAGTTCAAGTGTTCCTTCCTTTGAGACACATCCTCTGAAATCCAGGCAGGCAAGACAAATTTATGGCGGATGTGCCAAGGTGGCAGCCGAGGGGAATACCTCAGGGGAAGTTTGTCTGAGGTTGGGCTCTAACACTTCTTGTGATTCTGGGAGAAATTGTAAACATTGCTGGCATGTTCACTATGTACATATACACAGTTGGCACTCTAGAAATGTTTCCATCTATTAGATGGGTAGGTATAGAGATACGTACATAGATAGATAAATGCTAGATTAATCCTTGTGACAACCTGTGACACAGGTACTCTTATTATCTCTATCTCACAGATGGAGAAGCTGAGGGTCAGAGGTGAAGTAGCTTGTCCAAGCTCACACATTGGACAAGTGGTAGAGTCATGATTCAAGCAACCAAGGGCAGTTCATCTCCAGTTCCCATGGACTGAACCTCAATGGAAAGCCAGCTCTAGCTTAAGAGAGTACGGTAAATATCAGAAGGAAGTTTCGAGAACCAACCATGATGCAAGCCTCTGAGCAAGACTCTTTGTTCTCTTCGAAGAGCGTTTTGTAGCTTCCCATGGTGGTAGTGGGGGCGGGCTTCCCATGGCACCTACAGTTACAAGTAGAGCTCCCAGAGGAGGGTACAAAAGTTGAGAATCTTTTTTGGGGGGGAAGGTTACAATAATTGAGCATTTATGGCCTAAAGGTTTAGAAAAACATTCCTTAGTCAACAGCCCTTCATGGAATGCCTACCATGTGCCAAATCACTGTTCTAACCTCAAAGACACAGTGGTGAATAAAAGAGAGAAAATCCTTGTTTTGGGTTCTTTCTCCAGATTTTTCTATTTTATTCCAAAGACTTCCATCTTGAAATATGCCAACACACAATAATTTTTTGAATAAAATCAGCTAATATGCATATTTATCATCCACGCGGTCTATTTTTAATGAGACACAGTTTGGTGCGAGCAGTGTGTGGGGTTGGCCTTTGGATTACATTTCAGCTCTGACAGTGAGAACCTGGAAAGTCCTGTGGAGCTGTTTGCTCATTCCTAAAAGAATGGGCTAGTATCTTCTAGCTCCAGTGTCATCTTTCATTCAGCGGTGCCTGATTTGACCCATCTATATAATGGGCACAATAATGCCCAGCCCCTTTTTCTGCCCTCCTGACACAGGTGTGCGTCTCCCATATGTGAGATCCCATATGTGGATCTCAACATCTATGTCAGGGGACAACTTTCAGTGTCTTTTCTTAGAACCTGCCCTACCCGCCCCTTCAATACACAGACCCAATATCCAACTCCGCTTCCCAGAGAATGAATTATAACTATGGCATATATTTCAATAAGATTATTTGGAATGTAAAATTATGTATCTTGAGTGACTTCAAATCCACAGAAAAGTTATAAGAACAGTATCAAAGTTTCCTCTCTGAAGCTGGGATAGTAAGTTGTCAGCTTCACGTACCATCAACCCTTGAATGCTTCTAAGGATATTTCCTGCAAAGGAGGACACTCTCCTCAATAAGCACAGTACACTGATTAAAGCCAGGAGAGTAACACTCACACATAGTCTGACCATACATACTATTTAAATGGGACAGTACGGGTTGGTTTGTTTTTTCATATTTCCTGACGGTCCTGTTATTTTAATACAAATGTCAAAATTTCCCCATTTTTAATAAAATCAGGGCCATCTTTAAGATGGCGCAAAAGGGGCAGTTGACTTGCCCCAGGCCCAGTGTGTTCAGGAGACCCAGACACAGCTGACCCTTTTGCCCTGCCTTAAAGACTGCCCTTGCCCGAGCTGACTGCAGTGGGCTATGGTCACTACGGCTGTTCCTGCACCCTGTGAGGAAACAGGAACCACCTAAAGAGGATTCCCCTCAAGATTCCCTTCTTCAAAGAGGACACACTACTTCAGCATGGTTGAGTCGCAGGTAAGTACTATGGCGGTTATCTCTGGCACTATGGGGGGGTTATCTCTGGCACTGTGGGGATTACTGGGCATTTCTGGCACTGGGATGGTTAAAGTGACATGTGCTGGCACACCCTGGTGGAGTCAGTCACCTCCGAAGGAGCTCAAGGACACATACCCCTGAGTTTGAGGCCTAGATCTGGGAGAAACAACGAGTGTGAACAACTAAATAAAATTTTAAAATAAATGCTTCTTCTTTCTCTCTTTTCCTGCCTACCTACTCACCTTCATACTTGTCTGTATCTTTAAAAAAAAGTGGCATGTATTTCAGGAAGGACATTTAGAGTGAGACTTATAGGGCACCAAGCTTGGTTTTACCCAAGGTGTCAAAATTCCTTGCACTGGCCATGGCCATTTGTAGGAAGTTCTGCCGGAACACATGTTGTTACTATGTGATCACAGATCAACATCGCATAGTACTTACTTGTTGCTGGCCTGGATGCTCTGCTCCTGCTCAGATTGCTTCACCTCCTCTCCTTCCCTCAGTCCCCAACTCATAACCCCACCCTCTTTTTGCCATCCCTATGTCCTATTTTTGTCTCAAGGAAATAAGGTCAGCCTACTCATACATCACTACCAACTAATCCTTAGACGGTATCCAAGTTTCTCCAAACGCCTCCAGCAATGCCCTTTATAGCAACAGGAATCATTGTAGCAATGAACTTTCCTGTCTCCTTAGTCTTCTTTAGCCTAAAAGAGGACTTCTGTATTTCCTTGTTTATTATCTTGACTCTTTTGAAGAATAAAAACCATTTCTTTTGTAGAACATCCCTTAATTTAGGTTAACCTGATGTTTCCTTGTGATCAGATTCAAGTTGTACATCTTTTGCAGGCACGGCACAGAAACGATGCTATGTTCTCACGGCAGCCTCATCAGGTGCCCCTGATTTCAGTTTGTCCCATTACTAATGATGTTCACGTTGATCACTTCTTTAAGGTGGCAATATCTGCCAGGCTTCTCCACTGCAGTTATTCCCTTTGTAATTAATAAGTGTTCTGTGGGGAGGGGAAGTACTCTGAGACTGCGTCAACATCCCTTTCCTCATCAAACTTTCACCCACGAATCGAGCATCCATTGATGTTTCTTGCCTGAATTAATTATTATGATGATGGTTGCCAAGTGATTTTCTAACTCAATCATCCTTTAAACATTTATTAGTTCTTTTTTTAATGTAAGGAAAGCTTCTCCTTCATTTATCTATTTTTTATTATGTTTGCTTGTTTATACAGCTAAGTTTACAATTCTTCTTCCCTGGTTAGTCTCATACTGACATTCTGATACTTCACCTTTCATCAGAATATGGGACAGACAGAAATTGAAAAATTAAACCTATTCTCAGGGACCTTGTCAGTCTTTCCAAAGCCCAGAGGCCCACTGCACAAACTATACCTTACTGTAACATAAGGGTTCTCATTAGAAGATAATAATAGGCACGCCCTGGTGATCCAACTGATAAGTCTACTGCCCCCAGCAGACACAGTCCACCTACATCCCAAGGACCTGGGTTCATGACCTAGAGCTGGGGGAACAACTAAGATGAGCAACTAAATAAAAAATAAAGTGCTTGTCTCTCCCTTCCTGCCTGCCTGACCATTCGCCCTCATTCCTGCCTGCACCTCTCCTTAAAAAAAGAATATAACAATAGCTAACTTTATTGAGTAGTTAGATTACGTGCTAACTTGTTTACATACATGATGTTTACATTTGTAAGTCAACTCTGTGAAGTGGGTGTTATCATCATCTAACATTTACATATAAGGAAATCAAGGTATTGAGAACTTTATAAAAGACATAGCCTATAGGTCATAAGGACCCAGTCTGTATGACTCCTGAGTCAGTACCCTAACCGCTTTGTCTCCTGTCCACAAGTACCCTCTACAAACACAGAAGTCCTTGAGACCTGACTAAGTGATCAATTTCAATTTCCCCCTTGTTTTCACTTGTTCTCTAGGCCAAACTGTGGTTCCAGATTCTTCCAGAATCGGTCTTCAGACAGTGTCTTAAATCTTCATGGGGCATGAGGTTAAAACCTGTTTGCTGTATCAAAACAGATTGCTGATCTCCACATAGGAAAAGTCAGCAGCCTTGAGAGATAATGAATTAAATGAAAAAATCAAGTTGGAAGACAAAATCATCAATCCCCTGCCCTCACCCCAATGTTAGCTTCAAGATCTAAGATTTTTGTCTTCAATTTCCTCCCCATGATCCTATAAGAGGGAGCATGCATAGTGAGGCAGATTCCATGGTGCCATCCTCCTCCTTGCCAATGTCCCTGCTGATCTTCAAGACTTCTGGCTTCTCAGAGTTAAGACTCCGACACTGTACAGTTTGCAATCCATGCTCAAAGTTGGAGACCTAAGTCCAACAAACAGCAGGCCTTTGCTGAGTATGATTGTGTAAGACCTGGGGACCTCTTCCTCCCCGCCCATTCCTTCATTCAATGTTTATTCAGCATAGTTCATCCGGGCAATGAAGAAAAAGGATGAATAAGACCCTTGAGGACTGAGTTCAGAGTCATGTACTGGATGAGTGAGGCAAGTAAATGGAATTCCAAACCTGTGACCCTCTAGAGCTAAGGGAAGGCAAACACAAGCCCTCGTTCAACAGCTTTTCTCCACACTCCCCACTTTCAAAGTGCTCCACGATGATTATGTGTTTCTATGTTCACTCATATCACCCAAAGATTATTTATTGATGATCCGGTCTGTGCTGGGCACCAGAAGCAGAGAGGACAGCAACCCTCAAAGAACTAACTGCCCAGGCCAGGATGTTGTCAAGTGGTGGGACGGTGACAGCCCCATTGGGAGACATGGGCTTGGGGAAGCACAGGATAGGCGCCACTACCTAATCTGGGTGAGAGGGAGGGTCAAGAAGACTCCGAAGGCTCCCCAGAGGTGGACTTGAAACCAAAGGGACCTCTCTCAGATAAAAGTGGGGTGGGTTTCCATGAACCCTAGAAAGACCTAGAGAACAAGACAGCAGGCAAGATGAGGGCAGCTCGAGCTGTGGGGTCTCAGGGAGGATATGGTCCCAGGTACACCTAGTGGCCTAGAAGATAAGGCCCCCGGATATAGCCCACATATACCCCAAGAACCCAGGTTCGAGACCCGGGGCCACGGGGCAGAAAAACCAAGATGAACAACTAAATAAAATGAATACATGTTTCTTCCTCCTCTCTCGTTCTGCCTGCCTTCTGCTCACTTTGATTCCTGTTAGCGCCTTTACTGAAAAAAAAAAAAAAA
>RJWH01009732.1:0-20781 GCA_004363575.1 Solenodon paradoxus
CCTGCCTTCCTGCCCGCGCCTTCCTTCCTGCCTTCCTTCCTGCCTTCGTTCCTGCCTGCGCCTTCATTCCAGCCTGCGCCTTTCTTTTGAAAAGAAAATTGTTCCTGTATAAACGAGTGAGCCTTACATTGTGTCTGACTCAAGGGCAAAACCAAAAGAACATTTTTTAAGAGGAAGGAAATAGGCAGGAATGAAAGTGAGTAGGCAGGGGGAAGGAAGAGAGAAGAGGAAGGAGCATTTACTTGTTTACTTACTTGTGCGCATTAGTTCTCACCTGGCCCCGCGGCCTTGGGCTTAGTGGATGGCGCCAGAGCCAGACTTAACCCCTGAGCCAGCAGGGCACCGTGGTCCAGTTTTCACTGCAAACAGCTCTGCTACTGTCGTGTGTGCTGTGTCCCCACAGTTAGGTGAACACGATCATTATTACCTTCCCATGGTGTTATCAAGACTGGCTTTTGATTAGCACAAGACAGAAACTGTATAAATTACATCTTCCTGAAACTTGAATTTTAATAAATTACCCAAATGTGTTTCAACTTAATGATTAGGATAATTATGGGTAAATGAGTCAGTTTAAACCTGTTAATTGAATAGAGGTGTTTTCAGAGCTCAGACAAGTTTATTCTACTTGAGTTTATTAATCAAATAAGCTCCCATTATCACCATTGTTAGAAAGTTTGTCACTATGGAAAATAGCTTACAGCTGTGATTTAAATGGATGTAAGTGGGATAGAGGTAAACTCTTCAGCAGTAGTTATGTTTATGGTCTTCGTTAGTTTCCAAATTTCTCTATTTCTTGTGTTTGCTTTTTGGTAACTTCTACCCTTGGAGTTTCTGTTAAGATGTCCAGGAAATTCATTGAATATCTAGATAATTTCCAAATAAGATAAACTACAGAAACTTTAGTTACTGAACATAGATTGGTTTGCTTTTGGTTTCATATTATAGGGGAACTAAAGATAATTGGATGTTTTCTCCGCTCTGTAGATGCTGCGGTAAGACGGTTTGCAGCCACTTGCTGCTCAGTTTTCACTAGAAATTGAGGCTTCTGTGCATTAAGAATTCCGATCATGTCCGTAATTAGAGCTACTAGAAAACAGTAGTGAGCTAATAAAAAGGAAAACCTTCCTTCGTGGAAGGGAAATAGGATGTGTGTTTTCAGGGTAAGGAGTGGAGATAGGTTTTTGTAGGGAGAAAAGAACCTTTGTCTTAAAGTGAGACTGGTTGTCTTTAGACACAGAATAAAGTTGAATTCTAGAAAGGAAATCAGGGAAAGAAAGCTTGTGTGTCGTCAAGCTCAATAAGATTTTTTTTATTTAAAGGAAAGGTACAGGTAGGAAGAGAGAGGAAGAAGCGTTTATTTTTATGGAGCTGTTCGCACCGGTTGTTCCCCCTGACGTGGGACTCGAACCCAGGGGGTGTGGCCTGTGCTCCTTCGGAGGCGACTGACCCAGCCGCTGCTTCAACACGGCGCACCTCACTAAGATTTACTCGTGAAGATTTATAGCCCTGGTGAGGAGTGCTTAGGTCAGTCTCCTCCTAGGGAGCACAGGCCACGCCCCTGGATTTGAGACCGGGGTCCAGGGGAACAACCAGTGTGAACAACTGCGTGAAATTAATGCGGCTTCCTCCTCTGCCTGCCCGCTCGCCTTCACCGCTGCCGGCGGGTCTGTCGTAAGGGTTTAAGCGTCAGAAGCCTGTGTCGAGTGTCACATGAAGCCGATCTCAGGTCCTTTCGCGCGCCGCGTGGACAGAGCCGTCCGCCGTGAGCAGGTTTTGCAGGAGGCTTTCCTTACGTTGAAGTAAGGACGCGCCGTCAAAACGGTCCGTGCGCCTCAGGCCGTGGACCCTCGACTGGATTCCCGACGACCGCCTGGTCTTCCTGGTTTAAAAGCCGGGTTTCGTTTGCAGCCTGGAAGCACCCTGCTTGCTCCGGGGGCTCCTCTTCGCAGGGCGAGGGGGTGGTGAAGGGCGGCTTCTCGGCGACGCGACGGGAGCCCCTTTCGGTCGAGTGTCTGGAGCCTGCTGTTGGGTTCCACAGGCTTCCTCAAACCAGCGTCTAAATGCAGCCTTTGACCTTAAACCCAGGGACTTCTGAGAAGTTTTTCTTTCCCCTTCTGAGAAGGGCACGCAGTCGGCTTCCTTGGCGTGTGCAGCTGCGCGTGCGGTGTGTTGGACGAGGGCCTCGGCCTCCACGCCGTGCGGCGCCCGTGTCAGGGCCTGGACCGTGTCTCGAGTTCCTAGAGGGCTGAGCGTCCTGCTGTCCTCTGCTGCAGGCGGCTCCCGCGATCCCGGAGACGCGGCGCGACGGAGCTGCGCCCTGTGTGCGTGCGCCTGCCGCCCGCCCCCGGAGCCCCCGCCCGCAGCGCTGGCGCTCTGGCGGAGCCTTCCCACCCAGACGCCCCCATCTTCCAGGCGGCTCCTGGAAGGGGCCTCAGGACCCAGAGACGGACTTCTGAGAACTCGAAGGCCACAGAACTGGCCGGGGAACGTGTCAGGACGCAGGAAAAATTGGATTCAGCCGAATAACTAGACGAGACGGAATGACTCCGTGGTCACTGTCTCGCAAGCTCAGCTTCCTGCTGCGAGGCGGAATGGCTCCTGGGTTTTTCTCATTTCCTCAGGCGAGCGTGTCCGCGGCCTCCCACCCTCCTGGTCCGGAATCGCTGCTGCAGCAGGGCCCTGAGTCAGCCTGGAAGGGCCATCTGGCAGCTGACCGCGGGAGACGGGCCTCACACGCACACCTCACTGCTGGGCCGGCCCGCCGGGCTCCAGCCCTGCGCCCCGAGGCTGCCCACGGGCTGAGTGTGCCGGTGGTGGTGTGGCCGCGGCCTCCTGGCCATGAAGATGCCACGATCTGCTCCTGAAGCTGCAACGGCCCGGCAGGTCCTCGGCCGCAGCTTTCAGCGGAGCCACGTGTTTCAGCCACGCCCGCGCCGTACCAGCCAGCAGTCACCTGGACGGCGAGGCTGTCACACAGCAGGCCCCTGGCCCCAGAGGGCACGCCTGGCACGGCGTGTAAGGAAGGCATGTCTGCAGCTGCCAGCCAGCGCGCCGTGGCCTCCCTAAGACAGGCAGGTGGGACAGGGAGTGAGGACCCCGAAATGACCTTGTTCCTCTTTCTGGCTACGGAACCTGGTCCCTGAGGCTCCTCTCCATGTCCTCGTGTGGCCATTGTCTGCGCGCCCTTGTCCTCGGCTCCTCTTCTCTAAGGTTCCCTGCAGCCCGTTCTGAGGTGCAAAGGTCAGGGCTTCGCCACAGGAACTGAGGGGGCAAACAGCCCATCGAGTTGCGCTGTCCTCAGGGCAGAGACTGCGGGCAACCTGACCCGCTGGTGCAGGGCGTGCCTTAGATGGCAGAGCTTGTCCAGGACGAGCTGGGAATGAGCAGGCTTCAGGCCTGACAGCTTGGAACATTCTGGAAGCCCAGCTTTGTGGCCCACAGGTCCCCCGGGAGGCGGACCAGGGCTGAGTTCGTGTCCTGGGACCACGTGAATCGTGGCTGCTGCCTGCAAGGCAGGCAGGCGAGGCCGTGGGCAGCCGGGCCAGCAGAGGCCAGTGCCAGGGCCTGTCACTGCCGCTGCCCCACGTCTAGAGACTCGCCCTGTGGGAGAACATGACTTTGAATCCTGGGAAGTTCCCCAGCTGGGCTTCAGAAAAACATAAAACTAAACACGAGTCTCCTGTCTGGCAGTTCCTTAGTGGCACCCCCGCCCCAGGCCCGTCACCCGCCGTGCCCGTGCTCCCCAGCCCGGCTCCGTGGGGTCCTCGCCAGTGCTTGGAAGAGTTGGGGTGCAGGGGCAGGCTGGTTAGCCCCAGGACTCCCTGTGGCCAGGCTCCGCCCCTACCCCGTCCATCCGTCCGTCCTGGGAGACCTTGGTGGGTGGGCAGCACAGCTCTGGAGGAGGGACTGGGGGCACTGGCACCTGAGAGTGCCCCCGGCCCTGGCCTGCTGTCCTGGGCGGCCTGCTCTGACCCTGCCGGGCCCTCCCTGTGAGGAAGTCGGTCCCTGGAGCCCTTGGGGATTTTGGGGGCCTTTCCAGCCAGGGAGCAGCTGTGACTGGGGGTGCTTGCGTCTCTGAAGGTCAGTCCTGTCAGATGAGTCACTTGGAGAGGGTCACTGCCGCGTCCCGGGGTCGGCCTCCGTCGGAGGTGGTTTGGGAGGCGGGACACAGCACTTGGCCGCGACGTGGCCGTTTAAACTGCCTTCCTGGCCTTTTCGGGTGCGGACCAGCCGTTCTCATCCACTGCTCTGCAGTGTCTCCTTGAAGGTGGTGGTTGGTGCTTTTTCCTCATCAGTGTAGGGTTGGGAAGGACGTTTTGGCCTTTAAGATGCTTTCTTCAGAGCATTTTCTCAGAGAAGGTTATGGAAACAGGTTGCAAACCCCTTTACAGGCAAGTCGCATGGCAGCTGCATCCAGGTGGGCTGCTCCGTGTGGCTGGACTCCCTCCAGGGCCTGCCTGCCCAGCCGGCCGCCTGCCGGACCTGGACCAGGCTGCTGGGACCGGGAAGGAGGGCTGCATCTCGAGGGGCTTCTGCTAAGAGGCACCGTCCTCCCGGGATCCTGCTCCCAGCTGCTGTGGCCGAGGAGGGTGGGCGGGGTCGTCCCACAGCTTCTGCTCCACAGCCCGCTGGGCGGCGCCTCCTGGGTCGCTGCCCCTAGGGGAACCCCTCTGCACTCTCTCCCGGGGCCCAGTCAGTGCGTGGGGGTCCTGGAGATGGCCCCTTCTGGAGAGGCTGGCCCAGGGCCAAGCGGGCAGGACAGGCAGGCTGGCAGCAAGGCCTCCTTGTGACCCTCTGGGACTCTGGCCACTCGGGGGTCCAGGTGACTGCCCAGACCCTGGGTGCCGCCTTCCCTCAGGGCCTTTCTCCTGGGGCTCTGACAAGCGGCTGCCCACACAGAAGGGAGGCCGGGCACCTCCCCGACGGCCCACTCTCTGGCGACCTCACATGTCCCGCTCTGTACCGCTCCGGCCCTCCCACTGCCTGGCGTCCCTGCTCAGTGGAGGCCAGTGGTGGCCAGTTTGGAGACTGTCCTCGAAGCCCTCACCCTCCCTTGCTGGTCCGACTCCAACCCCTGGGCCCCAGCGTGTCGGAGTCCGGCGGTGGGGTGAGCTGACTGCTAGGGCTCCGTCACCGTCTGCAGAAAGTCTGCGCCAACCTCTCCCCAACCTTGTGGCCCCCACACCTGCCTCCCCTGGAGCAAGCGTCGGATCCCCGTCCTCTGGGTAGGCCTGGCCCCCCAGTTCTGACAGTGGGCCCGTGGGAGCCATGGCACTGTCCTGGGGCTGCAGGGGCCGCAAACACAGGGTCAGCCCCAAGGCCAGCTGGGCCGGCTGCCACCTCTGGGCGCAGGTCTCGTCCGGTGCATGCAGACACTGGCCCTCCCATGCGGCATCTGTGCAGGGCAATGACCGGTCCATAGCCCCCGGGGTGTGAAGGCCAGGCAAGGCTGGAAGCACACATCACTGGAGGGGTCACAGGCCTGCTGACCCCCTGACCTGTTGGCTCCTGGTCCCCAGCCCTGCTGACACTGTCCATGTCGGTGGGAACACTGTTCTGGAGACAGTGTCAGGAACTGACTGGAAGGTACTGGCGTCCTGAATGGTCGAGTCGGCTGCGTGACGTCAGGGTCTGTGTCCCCCGCGGGGGCCGCCTCCTGGGAAAGCTGGCGCTCAGCCCCTGGTGGGCGCAGCTTGGGAGGGATGAGCCTGCCCTCTGGTCCGTCGGGGTCGAGTTGCGCGCACAGAATCCCAGGAAGCTGCTCTGGAAACGGGTGCTGGGGACGTGGTGCGGGATCCGAGGGAGAGCCCTGCCCGGCTGTGTGGCCACAGGCGCGACGGCGTGACCGCCTCCAGCAGAGACGCAGCCGCCTCGAGCGGGACTCGTCTCCGGAACGGAGGGGCTGAGTCTCCTCGTCGCGTCCTCCCCGGGTGGAGTGAGTGTGTGGGGCCAGGGAGCAGCGCGGACAGGAGAGGCCCAGCCGGCTCGGCCCATAGCTCCGGCCACTGTAACTGGCAGGACGCAGGTCACTCGGGACACCCCTCCAACCCCCCGGGGTTCCCCCGGTGCCGACTCGGGGCCCCTGTGCAACCAGCGCGCCCAGCCGTCACGGAGCACGGCCACCCGGGCCGGCCTGCAGGGTCCTGGACGCCTGGCGGGGGGCTGCTTCGGGACGTGCTGGCGCTGGCGTGGGCGCAGAGGTAAGGCCTGGCCTGCCCCGGGCGTGCGGGCAGCCCGAGGAGGCACCACCGCAGCCGCAGACAGAGCAGGACACGCTCCGTCTCGTCCCGCCCGACTCTGCGACCCTGGGGACCCGGGGGCGCCCGGTGGACCCGGTGCCCTGGGCAAGGCCTGCACGTGAGGCGGACCGGGCGTCCCGTGTCCCCCGCCCAGGTGAGAGCTGGTTCCTCAGTGCAGAGACACAGCTGCAGGGATGGCCGGGCGCAGCCTCCTCACTTCCCAAAACCCCGAGGGAAGCGCTTTGCACCGGAAATGCCTCTGTCTGGGGGTCTCGGGCCCCCGGCCACACCAGCGCCGACTGCTGTGTCAGCATGGCCGTCCTCCGAGGCCAGCCTGACTCCCAGGAGGCCAGTGGCCTTCCTGCGCTGGAGCCCCACCCCGGCCTGTGGCCCCCCACCCCATCTCCGGCCAGCAACCAGCCAGCGCACAGCCTGTCCCTCTCCTCCCACCCCCAGGTCACACTACTGGTCACCTCTGGGGACAGAGGACGCGTCCTGGGACAGGCTTACTGCCTTGGGGGGACCCTGCTTCAGGAGGTGACATTGGGGTCTCCCACAGGAGGAGAGGGGGCCAGTCAGGAAAAGCAGCCGGGTCCCACCCCCGCTGCTGACCCCCTAAACGCTCTGGGGTGGGCCCGCTGAGGTGCAGCTCGGGGACTGATGACGCGGCACGGGTCACGAGCGACGGAGACTGTCCTGGAGGGAAGTGGGAGCACCCAGATGCGGGGGTGGCTGGCTCTGCATCCTGACCACAGCGGGTCCCTCTGGCCGCAGCCTGGGACGTCAGGAAGGGCGGGGCAGGTGACAGGCAGATGGCTGTTCCACTCTCACCCCTCGCCCAGAGGGGTGAGCCCCGGAGCCCCGGAGCGAGGCCAGAAAGCAGCTGCACAGCCAGGAGCCGGGGTTCGGGGTGCGGGCGTCTTCCCACCCTTCATGCAGCTGCGCACGAGCCTTAGGCAGAGGCACGGGGATGCGGCGTGGATTTCACTACCTTGAGGGGTACAGCTCGGTGTCGTCAGCATGCTTTGTGCCACGCCGGCCGTCAGTCTCAGAGCCGGGCGCCCCGCGTTCACAGTCAGCCGCCGAGTACGTGACATCCCGGTCCACCAGCCTTCCATCGCTGAGCCTTGTCTCCCCAGGTGCACACTCAGTCCCCATGAAAAGCAGGCCCCCTTCTGGTCCGTGCCAGTGGCTCTGAGGACAGGGGACCTGACGTCACATGGTCACACGGGGTCCGTCCTCTGTCTGCTGGTCCCTCAGCACAGTGGCCCCCAGGCCATCGTGTGGTGGCGCGCTCCCCGTGTGGACGGAGCCCACGCCACTGATGTGCCATTGGTCGAAGGACACGCGGCCTTCCCGTCCGGCCTGTGCGGGACGTGGCCGTGCAGACCCCCTCCAGGCCCTGCACACCTCTCAGGTGCAGACCTGGAGCTGGGGCTCCGGGCTTGGGACTGTGTCCTCGCAGCCTGGCTGCTCCAGTCTGGTGGCTGCACCCTCCATCCACCGTCCGAGGGGCGCAGAGGGACGAGTGCACGGGCCTGCCGCGCGCAGCCGGCACACCTCCCTCGGACGCCAACGCGGGCCTTGTGCCTGGATACTTGGACATGCTGTCTCGGCAACGCCTGGCCAGGGAGGTGTCCCCGCTGCCTCGTGGCCTACACCGCCAGCGTGGTGCTCCGGCCCGTGTGCCCTCCGCTCCAGGCCACCTTGGCCGCAGCCTGCACTCTCCTCCGATGCTCTTTCGTGGTGGAAGGTGTGTCACTGTGCTGCCAGGGTCTCTGACTTGGCGTCTGTCCCTACCCTGGTCCCCACCCTGGAGGTCACTTTGCCCCCAGGAGGTGGCGTGAGACCTCTGTCTGTCCCAAGTGCTGACCAGCTGCAGCCGTGGTCCTGCGCTGGCGGGTCCCATGCCGGCCGGGTTTGGCTTCTCCGTTCCATCCAGCAGAGACCTGCTTTCCACACCCAGACAAGTCGTCTGTGCCCTGGTCACTGGCCGGTGTCTCGACTGAGAACACGCACGGGGACCGAGGCTCAGCAGCCAACTGGAGCGGGCGGGCGGGAGACTGGCGCGTGCCGGGGCGCCGCTCTGGTGTCTGCCGAGCTGTCCCCACGGGTCCCTCATTAAGGGGCTTCACAGGGAGGGCGGGGAAGGAAAGCTGACCATGAGGTTGGTCCTGGGCGCGAGTTCTTGCGGTTTCTGCGGTGCTGTCCTTGGTGACTGCAGAGACGGCAGAGAAAAAGCTGCCTCGCGGGGCCCTTCCTCGGCCACACAGGCGGGGAGGCTCTGAAGCTCCGGGTCAGCAGGGCAGCGCGGCACAGGGGGACCGTGGTCTGCCTCCTACACCCGCACACACGTCACACACGCCCGCACCGTTCGCGTGTCGCCAGTCTGTCCGTGTCCTGTCCCCACCCTTCCTCCGACAGCAGGCAGCAGCCGGCCCGCCTGCAGGAACTTCCTGTGACTTTCTCTGAATGGAGAATGGGCTGTTGACATTTTTGGAGAAAACTTGAAATTTAGTGCTCTTTCCTCAAAGGCCCAATAGGAATGCTTTGCATGGAGACTAGTTTTCTTTCAACTCTTGAAAAGGCTGAAAAGATGGAGAGGCTCTGCCACACCTGCCCGTCCCCCACCGCCCTTCACTGTGACCTGTGCTGCCCAGGCCCCTGCAGGGCCGGCCGCTCCTCGGGCCAGAGGTGCAGCCCATGGACGTGGGCTCTGTGGCACGAGGCCCGGGCTGGGGCCCAGGCACAGCCGGAGGTCCAGAGCCCCTGGGCCGAGGACACCCAAGTCCTGTCGCCAGCAGCTCCCTGACTCGACCGACCTGCATTGTTGCCCCTGCCTGGCTCGGGGGCAGGCTCCCCTCTGGGGACACCTGACGGTCAGGCCCGCAGGACGAGAGGACGGCGAGTTGACCCCACCATCCGTGGCACCTGGCCCGGGAAGGGGAGAGGGGCTGCCCCAAGGCACTGACACAGGACCACCTGCTCAGTCCCCGCGGGGCCTCTGTCTAAACAGGCCGCACCGGGTGCAGGTGGAACCCAGGCGCAGGTGCGGGGACCACGACGTGGGTTGAGGCAGGGAGCTGGTGACTGACAGGTGACCAAAGACAGCACCATGTGGGGGCAGGGGTAGGAGCAGGGAAGGCCTAGGGTCTGGGATGAGCCTGTTTTATTCAAGAGGGAGAGAGGAGGAAAAGGCTGGAGGGAGAAGGGAGAGAAGCATCTTTTTCACTGTTGCTTGCTCGCCTGGCCCACAGCCCGGCGCCGGGCAGCCAGGAGCAGGCTGGCAGCCAGTGCTCGGGGCCGGAGCAGAGGCCAGGGAAGTGGATCTCCAGGTTCCCGACTGAGGGGACAGGAGGCCAAGAAGAGGGCCGGCCAGAGTGTTCAGCGTGAGCGTGAGGAGACGGGGGCAGGCACTCCGGGGCTGGTGAGTGTCCTGCTGGCCAAGGCATCGCTGAGACAGGCTGGTGTTCGGGGCCTCGCGGCCCAGCGCGGCCAGGACCCCACATGAGACAAGGCCCTGGAGGGCACTGAGGAGGGGGAGGCCTCTGGTCGTGGGGTCACTTGACAGAACCCGAGCGCGGCCCGTGGCCCCACACCCTACATCTGGGCAGGGCCCAGAGCAGTCATCTGCAGAGGGGCGAGAAGGAGAGGGGACACCAGCATGGGGAGGGAGCCGGGCACCAGGCACAGGACAGCCCGCATCTCAGGCATGACCGCCTCCCATCCCTCATCCCGAGGGCCGGGCTGCAGCTTGTCTTCGTTGACTCTCGGCTGGGACTTTCCCGGCTCTGGGGAAACCCCGTGTGAAAGTGGAGTCACCAGGTCAGCGGGTGTCGAGGGACGGTGCCAGCTGGGCCAGAGGAGCTGCGCCCAGCTCCCGCCTCCCGCTCACCAGGCGGCACCCAGCTGCGCCTTGACCAGCCCCCACCAGGTGGCCCCTCAGGCCTCTCACCCCCTCCCTCCAGGGACCTTGGCAGGTCTTCCCAGGCTGGAAGCCCCTCCCGAGGTTGCTCACACCTCTCCCCAGCTCCGGGTCCCTCCTCCAGCATCCCGCTGGCAGACGCCCAGTGGGGTGGGGAGCGCCGGCTGAGGGGCCCTGTGACCCGCCCTACGGAGCTGCGGACAGTCTCCAGATCAGAGCAGGAGAGCCAGGGGCGTGGGCTCGGGGGGCCTAAAGGAAGGAATTGGGGGCTGGGTTGGGCCCTTTATGGCCCTTGGGGGAGGCTGAGGCCCAGAGACGCCCCCCGGAGGCGTGGCCAGCGCCTCCATGGTATTGTCCCCCCTCTGAGCTCCCTGGGACGCCCACTCTGGCCAGAACCTGGACACCTTCCTGTTTGGAGCCTTCTTTCCTCTCACCCCAACACACCTGTTTCTAGTCCCACACCCGCCCTGGACCCTGGGGCAGCCTGGCCCCGCCCGGCCCTCCGCCCTCACCATGCGGACCCTCACCGGGCTGGGGGCAGGCAGGGGCCGGGGAGGCCGTGCCGGACACTGGGCGCCAGGGGCGCATGTGGTCCTGCCCGTGATGGGCTGCAGGGAGACGAGCTGTGACCCCAGGGCTGGATTAGCACAGGCGACAGGCTGGCACTGCGTGTCAGGCTCATGGAGAGAAATCCCCTTGGGCTAAAAAAAGTCTGTGGAAGTGAAGTGGTCGGGGCTTGCCTGGGAGGCCGCCGGGACTTGCCCCAACGTTTGTTTCTCCACGTGGGAGCCGACCCCGTGGCAGACGGCAGGGAAGCAGCTGCGGTGGCAGGGCCCCCGCGGCAGCGCCAGTCTGGGCGAGGCACTGCCCCTGCCGGGCACGCCAGCAGCCCTACGAGGCGCGGGGCCTCCCCGCCGGGGGCCCTCTGCTCCCGGCCCGCTGGGGTCCTGCGTGGGGCCCGGACAAGCTCGGGGCGCGGCCCCCCAACTGGAGGCCGGCAAACCTGGCATCACGGGTGTCCGGAGTCCGCGTCTCAGCCAGAGCTCACCCGGGTGTCCCTGCTCCCGGCCACGGCCGGGCTGGCTCCTCCGCCTGCAGGACCTCAGTTTCCCCACAGAAGCCTCAGCCTGGAACCCTGAGAGGCCAGTCCGTGTGGGCAGCAAACGCGCTGACCGACGGTCCTGCTGCTGGGACGCGCCCACCCGCCCGGCACCGCGCGAGGTGGAGATGCAGACGGACTGGGGTGTGGGCTGCGGGGAGACGGGGCGGCCAGGCAGGAACCCCCGCAGCTCTGGTCCAGGCGAGGAGTCCCCGGGGGAGTTGTCCCCAGTCCAGTGGGGCGTGGGGCTTGACACCACAGGGTCCCGGCCGCCTCCCGGCGGTGTGTCCGCGGGGAAGGGGCACGGTGACTCCCACAGAGCACACCCCGGCGAGGCGCCACTGGCCCCTTCTGCCCTCGTTGCTCCCGTGAGCTGGCCAGGGCCCTGCTCACGGGTGGGTCGGAGCCCACACTCCCTGCCTGCCCCCGGGCACTGACCCCTCCGGCCCAGCGGAGCCACACGGGCTAGATGCCAGCCTCGCATTGTCCAGGCCGCCCTGGGTCCCCGCGCGCGTGGACCCGTGTCGCGGACGAGCCCGTGTAGGGGACGCCAGTGGCTTGGTCGTGGAGACCCGTCGCCTCACGTTTGGGTAAATGTCGGCCCGTCGAGCGTGCAGTTGTGGGCACTTGTACCTGATGTCACAGGCAGCCTGGTGACGCTCGTGGGTCACAGGGTGGGGGACGGGCGTGGTTGCCATGCTGGGGAGCAGAACGGGGTGTCTGGCGGGAGGGTCTCTGCCTGTCCAGGCCCACCTGAGGGTCTGGGCTTCAGGGTAAGGACTTGGGCTGGGAGCTGCCAGCTACCACCCCAACCAGGGACATGGCCACAGGCAGGTCACGGGTTTGCCAACCACTCCCCAGCCTATCGCCACCCGCCTGGTCCCTGGGCATCCCTGCCCCTCCATCAGGGGCCGTCCGGCCAGCAGCTCTGTGCCGGCATGTCTGCTGGGGTCCATCCGGGGCAGAGAAGTGGGGTGACCGTTACTGTCGTGCCTGGGTGCTTTCTCCTCGCAGGCGACCCACGCTTGTTCTGAGGACCGAGGCTTCACGTGGGGAGCAGCGGGCGTTCGAGACCCTTCTCCCAGGGTTTGCGTGCTCCCGGGCGGGGAATCCCCGCAGAGCGTGGCCACGGGGAGGTGTTGTATTCTGACAGCGCCGGGAAGCTTGCGGATGACGCTTCTGTGCGACTTTATGACATGTTCCCTCCTCTGGCCCATGCGTCCTCCCCCAGCGCCACAGGCCAGGCTTTCAGAGGTGGGGGCAGGTGCCCCAGGACGGGGTCCATGTCCACTCCTGGTCTCCGGCCTGTGTCCCCCCATCCCTGGACAGCGGGCGCATGTGGCCAGGTCCCACGAAGCCGGGGTCATGCTCAAGGACAGGGCTTCCTCACCGCCCAGGCGCGTGGACGACCAGAGAGTCCTCTGCCCCCGGCCTGCCCGGCTCCGGTGCTGGCGTGTCTGGGACCTGACCTTGGGCGCCAGGCTGGGGTTTCCCTGTTGTGGAGAAAGTGAACCCAGGGGCAGGCGGGGAGGGGGGTGGTTTCCCTGAGGAAACGGCGTGTGGCGGGATTTCCCAAGGCTCTTCGGGCCTCCGGCTGACCCACCTCTCTCCCCAGGAGTGTCCTGGAGACGGGCCTGGGGCCCGGTCACCCCGCTTAGGCCCCGGGCACGCAGCCTGCCCTCGGCCCATCCCGGCCCCTCCCAGCCCTGGGGCCTCCTGGGGGCTCAGCCCTGCTGCTGGCAGAGCTGGGCCTTTCTGAGACCCGGGGCTGCTGCCCCCAGCACCCCACCGGGCGCAGCGCCCCTGCAGCCTGTTTTGCTGCAGTTCCATCCCCTCAGGAGGGTGTCCTGGTGACCCCGCCACCGCAGGGCATCCCCTTCCGGCCCGGAGCTCCTGCCCCCGGAGGACGCGAGGTGCCCAGGTCACGGCCATCGAGCGTGACAGAGGCTCTGGGGCTTGTGATGGGACCGGTTCAGACCATGAGTGTGGAGCCCAGGGACGGGGCAGGCAGCTCGTGGCCCCCGTCCGGCTCTGCCCTCCCACCGCACACGTGGGCGGCTGTGAGGCCTGGTGCCCAGCCCACCCAGCCGAGCTCCATGGGATTGGCCGCTGGGCAAGTGACATCATGGACGGGACAGATCTCGGGGCCCCGAGAGGGCGGGTTTCTGTGGGGCTGGCACAGACTGGAAGGTGGGCCTCCCAGCCCAAGTCGGGTTGCCTGTGTCCCCAGAGGGGGCAAGCTGAGCGTATGCTGTAAGGAGCAGGGAGCCGTGTGGGGCGGGGGCGGTGGGGGGGCGGCAGGCGAGCCGGCAGGGGGCAGGCCCCCCGCAGCTGTCTGCTCCTTCGTTTGTCCCAACGGGATGACAGGAAAAGGCCAGAGAGCTGTCTTCTGGGAGTAGGAGCTGCTGGGGGGCAGGGGGCGGGTCCACGTGCCCCTTTGCTTCCTTGGAAGGGACGGCAGGGACGGTTCCCACAGGGCGGAGAAGGTCTTAGCTTTCACGACAGTTCTGTGATTTTCAGATTTTACTCACGAAGCCTCCTGGGTTCCCTTCACCGTCCATTTTGTCCCCAAACCTTATTCCTTGCCTTCTTTTTGGACTTGTCTCTTAACTTGCCAGGATACCTTTTTTTTGTTTTGTTTTATAGGGTTATACAGTCTGGAATGAATGTGAGGAGGCAGTCAGGAAGAGAAGGAAAAAGCATTTTTATTATTCTATTTAGTTCACGCTGGTTGCCTCCCTGCAGACCCGGGACTGGAACCCAGGGCTGCATGGCCTGCGCTCCTTCGACGGCGACTGGCCCAGCCACTGCTCCAGTAGTGCTCTCTGGGCCTGGACATTTTTTCATTTGGTTTTCCAGGCGGGGAACATTCTTGGTACAACTTCTGGCTCATCCTGAAGCTGAGAGTATTTTCTGTGGCCGAGTCAGGTGCGGCGGGACACTCCACTGGCCGAGCGGCACAGCCGTCGCCGTCTCAGCTGTGGCTGTGCCCCCCACCGTCCCCAGCGTTTGCACAGGACACTGAGTGCCCTTCTGTGTGCTCATCTGATCGCTTGTATTTGAGGATTTTCACCAGATTGTCTTTTGTCACATTTGCTTGATACCCAGTGAGCCTTTGGTCAAACTTGAGCTCTTCAGTTCAAGAAAGGTCTGCTTTTATATCCGGCCTCACTTTTCTATGGCCGTTGAATTGTTCCAATGTTCAGGTCTTCAAGGACTGATTTTGGTGATTTTGCTAGAAAAGCAGCCTCCACATTTCCTCAGGCGTGGGCTTGGGCCCTTGGTCATGGTCCCGAGTCCTGTGGGCCAGCCGTGTTCGCTGTCACAGCTTAGCCCCTTCTTGGGCCAGCGGTTCAGGGCCGGGGGCGGCGGTCCTGCGTGCGCCTGTGGGGGCTCCAGTGGGGCCGTGGGACAGGCCCTTCGGGGAGAGGAGAGTTGGGGTGTCTGGTCTCCCCAGCAGTGCTGCCCTGACCAGGAGGCACACGGACACACTGCTCACACACTGTCTGAAGCCAGTTCTGCTGCTGATCAAGCTCAGGAGCCAGCCAGGTCTCCCGCCTCCCCCGGCAGCTCTCCTCTGCCCCCGACCAGCGTCGGTGAACCTCGCCCGCGCGGCCGCTCTTCTGTCGGGCCTTCAGTGAGCATCCCAAAGGCCTACAAGCAGTCACCACACACGCAAACCAAACGTGTGAAACGCCTACATCACTCTTCTTAACTGCATGAATTGAGCTTAGAAGTCCAGTTCGCTTCCACTCACTGGCACCGTTCTGCTCCTTAAATTACGGAGCTGTCTCAGCTTCCAGTCCCAGTCCTGCTGCGGTTCCAGCTTTTCCGAAACAAGATAATGAATCAAAGGATCAATATGATGCATTATTTCTGTCCTGCTTCTTGCTTCGTGATGTCTAGTTTGAGGCTAGCTTAGACAGGGCTGTAAATACAGTGTTTTATGTGAAAATGCATGGAGTCGTGTTGGTCTATTTTTTTAATTGGGGAGGACGACATCGCACGAAATTTTCCACTTCAGCCAGCTTCCAGACGAACGTTTCCAGAGTGTGAAGCCCACCCCCCGCCCCCGGCACACACTTCCGCTCTCGTCCTCCCGGAGAGCTTCCTCCTCCGCTGGCCGAGCTGGACGTCGCCTCCCAATCGCCTGCCTTTCCCGCAGGACCGCACGGCCAGTTTCACGTGCGTGCCCACGAGGCTCGACGCGTGCACCCTCTTCCTGGCCGCGAGGGCTGAGACGTCACATGCGTGGAGACCAGCTGGCTCCCCGAGCATGCCGCCCCTGGGGGGCTCAGAGCACCCCAGCACAGGCCCAGGCCTGTCTGCAGCCGGTCCGTGTCCCCTCGAGGGACCACACGGGCCAGCCAGAGGGGCTGGGAGCAGGACGGCTCTGCAGTCTGCCCGGGGAGGCCTGCGGACGCTGCTGCCACCCCCGCCCCGGCCTGTGTCCCGGGAAGGTGTCTGCCACGTGGAATCCAGCTTGAAGGCCACGGGCCCTGAGACGCCCCTGCCCCAGGGTTGGCCCCGCCCCGCGTGTCCTCCAGCCCAGGGACGCGTATCCCTGCAGTAAATGTGGGGCCAGCTGGCCCCGGGGCACCGGCCTGCCTTTTCGTTCTGTATCTGAAGAAATGTTACGAATAAAAACTGCATGTAGAAAAGCCAATCCCCGCTCCCCACACGCCCGTCAGCGCAGTTCCAGGGGCCTCTGTGTCGGCCACGTCATCATCCTCCGGCGCATCCCTCTTAGCCGCACGTAGTAACGCCGACTCATGGCCCAGGTCCCCATCCCAGGCCGGGGACGCAGTCCCCACGAGGGTCAGGAGCGGGGAGACGGGCCCAGGCAGGGACGTGGAAGCCGAGTGGGAGGCCGAGGCCCCAGCCAGGACCGGCCGACGGAGCCCTGACTCCTCCATTCCAGCGCTGAGATGGCGGCGCTGCGGCTGCCGGACGCAATGACACCTCTGTGTGGTCCTAAGCCACAAACTCTAGTGATTTGTCATCACAGAGGGAAATGAGTAGACACCGTTTCAAAACTCCCAGGAGGCGCCCTGGGGGAGCAGTGGTCTGGTCTCCGCCCTCCACCGGCGCAGTCCACAGACATCCCGAGGACCTGGGTCAGGGAACCACCAAGACAAACAGCTAAATAAGATAAATACGGTTCTCCTTACTCCTCTCTCTCCCTATACCTTTCCTTTAAAAAAAAAATCCCATCGACCACACTTCAGCCCCTGACGAGAGCATGTGCTTAAGAAAGACCAGGTGAGGCGAGCGGGGCTGAAGCGTCTCCGCCGAAGAGTCTGCGTGCAGAGTGGGTGGAGGTGGATTCGCCTCTTGGGGTCGGCGGTGCTGCCACGGGGCGCACAGACGCGGCCGGCCCAGCAGCTGTCCCCAACGCCGGAGCAAAGGCTCCAGGGGGCACGGATTCAGGGTGCGGGTGCCGGGAAGAGCAGGCCTTTGCAGGGTGGGAGCAGGGAGAGGAAGAGGCTTTCCTGCCAGCCCCACACACGCGGGGGATTGGGGGCCCCGGAGAATGAAGCCACCACCCTCTGAGGTGATTTGCACACAGAGTCTGGACAGGAGCTGGTAGGGGAGACAGAAACGCCGCCGTCACGAGAGGAGTGGGCGTCCCCAGACCGAGAGGCCAGCTGTTGGCAGATGGAGGGAAGGCAGGCTGGCTCGGCTAAGGGACAGCTGTCTCTGCGGGGAGGTTGCTTCATTGTTACCATTCCTGCTGCTGCTTACAGGAAAGTGTGCTGCCTCGCAAGCACCCAGGAAGGAGGCTCCGACCCGGCGAGCCGGGTCCCTGGCGCCGGCTGGACCCGCTCAGCTGCTCCGCCTGCCAGCGGTGAGCCGGGTCCGCCGAGGGGACGTGACTGCTTTAAACTTTCTCCCGCAGCATTCGTCTATCTTCTTTCTTTTGAAGAGGCAGGAGCATTTTACTTAGTTGTCTGTTGACTTTAGTTGGCCCCCCGCCCTGGGCTGGAGGCGACTGCAGCAGGCGCGGGCCCCCCGGAGCCACCAGGGCGCCGAACGCCGTCGACTCGATTCTGCGAACCATCTTAGCCAAGAGGACCCCGCGAGGCTGCGTTCTTGGACGGGTGGCCTGGCTGGAACCAGAAACTTGGCTGTCGGGTGGCCCGGCTCTGGGGAGCAGAGTGACGGGGACACAGGCGCCCGTCCTGTGGTGGTCGAGGGCCACCACCCCGGGGCCGCCCACGCCTCCCGCTTCCCCGTTTCAGGCCTTGCTTCTTTTCCGCCTGCTCCGCGCCACTCAAAGCCACGACTCGAATCGGTAGAAGCGTCGGCTCTGTGTCACGTCAGCACGGCGATGGTCTTTTCTCTTCTGACAGCCTTGTCTGTCCCGCCTCCCTACGCGCGGCTCCCCCACGTCCTGTCAGTCGTCGGCTCCCCTGTCCGTCCAGCGTGCTTGCTGGGCGTCCCGGTGACATCCCTGCTGTCTGTGCCACCTGCCCCCGCCGCATGGCCGAGCCTGGCCCGGAGGGAGTGTCCCTGTCAGGGGTGTCCCTGGGTCCCCTCCACACTCCGGTCAAACTGGGCAGGGTGCTGCACCCTTGGACTTTTCACACTCGGGAGACACCGTGTACGCGATCAGCAGAGGCGCCAGGAGTCAGCACCTGGGCCCCTGGTGGTCTCAGAGGGGCGAGCCCCACAGCGCGGGTGTCCCGCCTCCCACCTCCGCCTGCCCTTCCAGACCCTTCGTCCCCACTCCAAGTGTGGGCGGGCCGTTTGGTCCTTTCCCGGTCACCGGTCACCCCGCGGGCCTCTGGCGCTGGCTTCTCAGGCTCCGCAGGTCTGTGGGCAGCGGGCCCGCCCTCCCCGCCTGTGGCCATGTGCGTCGGGGTCAGGGCACGTGGAATGTCCCTGCTGCGAGCCCCGGGCCCCCCTTGGCTGAGCTCCCTCTGCGGTTTGGGAAGAGATGTGGGCGCTGGCTTCCTGACAGTCCCCGGGGTCATTGTAGATTCCAGCCCGCTCTCCCCGTGGTCCGAGGAAGCCCGCAGTGTGGACGCTCCGGCTTCTGTCGGACCCACACCGGCCCGAGGAAGCATGCGCTCTGGGACGCGCGGGCGTCGGGACCAGGTCAGGGTGCTGCCTCGGTGCCCACAGGCTGGCCCGGAGGCCGGACCTTGTCCAGAATTTGGTATTTGTCAATCCCCATCTTCAGGTTGCGGGCTTCCCTCCAGACCTGCTGGTCCTAGGGCGCCGGGCAAGGCTTAGGTTCCACCTAGGGACTGGCTGCCCCAAGCCCTCAGGACGGACGGTGACAGAGCCCTCCCTTAACCCCCCATCACCTCTCCCAGTTGCCCCAACTCCCATCCAGCTGGTTTCCCCTTAATGGTCTCCCTCCCAGGACCCCAGGGGTCCCCCTACCCCTCCGCTGGGTCCCCCATCCCCACTGTGCTGAGCTCTGTGCCCCCAGCCAGCAGGCAGGCAGAGGGGACTCAGAGACCCCTGAACCCGGATGGGTGGGGGAGGGCCTGCTCCTCAGCAGCATGACGTTTGCCGACACCCGGCTGGGTGCTGGGGCTTTGGGAGGAGGGGAGGGACCCGGGCTGAGGGGGCACCTGCAGAGCTGGGAACTGGGAAGGGGCTGGGCCAGAGCAGAGACCCCTGGGATGGCGCCACGGCCTGAGGCGGGCAGCCCCCTGCGACTGGGGGCTCGGAGGGGTGGCCAGGCGGCTGGAGGGCGGTGCTCTAAGGGAGCAGGTGCTTGGGGTCTCCCTCGCCAGGCCCCAGGCCCCGCTCAGCCCCGGGAGCACCCTAGCCCTGCGCCTGCAACCCCAGGCATCGCCCAGCCCGGAGCGACTCGCCTGTCATTGAGGCTGACACGTCTGCAGAGCCCAGCACAAGGGCTCAGGCTGCTCGTTTCTGTGTAGCAACAAGCAGCAGATTCAAGCGTGGAGGTGTCTGCAGCGGGAAAGGGCCCCTCGGTTCCCCCCGCCTTCTGTGCCTGGGGCCCCTGCCGCCCGCCATCTGAAAGACTCCGGTGTATGGACGTGTGGTGAGGGCAGGGTCCCTGCAGGGACACGTGTGGCTTCAGCCCCGGCCGCTGATGGATGTGATGTATCGGGAAATCGGAGTCGGGCAGATGCCATCTCGTTGAGGATCTTGGGTGACCTCACCCTGGGTGTGGGGAGGCCTCACATCCTGGGCCGGTGCTTCTGTAAGAAAAAGAGACCTGTGACTTGTGAGCAGAGGATGGTCCTGGGCAGGCGGCCGCTGAGTCTGGGTCCTGCTCTCGCCCGCCCACAGCTGGAGGGGAAGGGCAGCCCCGGGCGCTGTGGGGACCAGCCCTGCCCGGGCCTCAGGCTCTGGCCTCAGCTGTGGTTTCAGCTCCATGTGGGGATGTGTCCTGGGGTGGGGGCAGCGCACCCCAGGTCCCACGCCCGTGTGCATCTGTTCACCCCTCTCCACACCTCCCGCACTGGAAACGGGGCCAATAAGCATTGGCCTGCTCTCATCTCCTGTCTTGTGCGAGGAAGCCACATTCCCTCTCTCTGAGATTATCCTGGAACATGAATGACGTTGATTGCGAAATAGCAACTTCTGGACAAGAGTCCGGCCTCTGGGCCAGCCAGCTCTTTGTTTACTCAGGATTTAAGAAAACAAATCAGTTCAAGTGCTCAGGAGATGCAGCTTCACTCCACCAGGCGCAGGTTCTGAAGCCAGAGGAAGTGCCTCCACCCCCGGGCCACTCAGCCCTGGAGGCCCGGATGTGGCCTGGTGGCGGGGGCGGCGGGGGCGGCGGGGCAGCGTGTCTGGGCGCAGGCACGGGGGACGGGGCTCCCTTGCCAGTGTGGTGGCCCACCAGACCCCCATGCCCGGGCCCATGCCTGGGGGACGTGGTGGTGGGTCCCCCCTGCGCCCGGGGTCACCATGATGGAGGTCACAGTGAGGCCGGGCCGCAGCAGCCTCTCCTTGCCCACTACCCTCCCCGCCTCCCACAGGTTCCAGCCCCAGCCCATTCCACCAGCATGGGCAGCAGTGCTGACAGTAACTAGTGGTGGAGGTGGGGTGGGCGGCGCCCAGAAGCGCTGTGGCCTCCCAGGGACCCCCTTAGTGACTCTGCCCTCCCCAGGCTCTCTACACCCTCTCCCTGGCTGCCAGCCCCTGGCTGCGCCTGGTTCAGAGTGCTGCTGCCACCAGCGCGGCCTTTTTGCGCCCCCCCCACCAACCACACCCCCACCCGCACCCCCACCCCACACACCTGCACCACAGTGGACAGCAGGCTCAGCGTCACAGGTCACTGCCTGGGTGGCAATCTCTTGTCTTCCTCCCACGGGGACAGACAACTGCGGCCCCACCTGACCCCCGGAAGGGGCTTTCCTGGCGAGATGGATTCCCCCGAGGCACTGAGCTGACCCATAGGCACCAAGTTGGACCCGTGGGCACTGAGCTGGACACGTGGGCACCGAGATGGACCCATGGGCACCAAGCTGACCCGTGGGCACCTAGCTGACCCTGTGGGCACCGAGCTGACCCTGTGGGCACCG
>RJWH01009733.1:0-20777 GCA_004363575.1 Solenodon paradoxus
GGAACAGAGAGGGGGATGAAGGAGGAAGGGGAGGAGGGAGGGGAGAGGGAAGAGGAGAGACGGGGGAAGGGATTGCGGAGAGGGGAGAGAAGCAGGGCCTGTGAACTCTGCACTCCTGCCCTTGCTTCATTCTGTCCACTCACACATCTCTGCTCTGAGAGCAGAGAGCAATTAATAGGTCCTTTTTCTGACTCCTGCATCCTCCCTCTACCACCTTGGCAAAGTTCTGCTTAATTACAAGTCACTTTGTTATCTGAAATAAATGTCCTCATATATCTTGCTTGAATTGAAAATGTAATAAAGCTTCACGTGCTGCAGCACCAGCAAGAAAAGACAACTGTTCGGCTAAAACCTGAACCTGATTAGATGGCACCGCGCCTTTGAGAGACGTCTCCAGGGGCAAAGCAGGGAGGATGGAAACTCACTCCAGGAAAAAGGCTTTATTCAAATATGAATGGAGCCTCCTGTGAGGTTCCTCTGTGATGGGCTGAGAGCCAGGCCTCACCCTGTACCAGGGTGAGGAGAGCAGATGGAGAGGTAAGGGAACACGGGCGCTCAGATCAAGGGAAGTCAGAAAGATGGGGGACGGCCTGGAGAGTCACTGAGTGACACCCAGGAAAGGCACTGGAACAGAGACTTGGTGAGAAGCACAGAGAGGCTGAGGGTGAGGAGAGAGAGACCCGAGAGGCCCAGTGACTGATGGACAGACAGAGTTAGGGGGAAAGAGAGAACAGACAGGTCTTTCCACCTGCAGGCCAGAGGTTTCCTGACAGGCATGCAGGCCGTCAAGGCTGGTGACTGCTGTGTTCTATGACCTCCCTGCTAAGTAAGGCCTGTCACTATGCCAGACACGCAGGGGACAGCCGCCCTCACCACACATGGTCACATCCAGAGTCTTCCTGGTGGCGAGGACAAGATTAGAGCAGCGGTGCTGGAGCGTGTGGAAAAGCAACCCCAGAGGACAGAAAAGCCAGCGAGCGCTCCGACAGCAGCCCCGTCTAATGCAGCAGAGAGCTGTAAGCAATCCTCGCCAAACAAGAGCAGCCTTAGTTCCCATTGACAGTGTGGAGGCCATGATGGTAGCTGTCTCAGAGCTGGTCCTGGACTTGGGAGGCCGTGTTTGAGACAGGACAACGTTGGCTTCTCAGAGCACTGCCTGAGATCCGGGTCACCCGCTGAGCACACCTATCTCATCATCTGCAGAGAACGAGCCGTGCTTGACGAGCTGCCCCCGCCATTGTTTTTACATATGGCAGTCACTACGCTCTCAAAATTATCTTTCTTACTCAATGATTTGTGTAGGGTCTGTCTCATCCATTCAAGTCAAAGCTCTGTTTACCACTGTCATCACGAAAAATCAATTGTGACCAGAACTTCTCTGGACACCAGCAATAGAAAACTGAGCAACGATCTGAAACACCTAGATCCTGACACTGCAGGGAGGGCACACGACTGTGGTCACTGAGAGGGAGGAAGAACTGACAGGTGCTCCACCGTGAGCCCAGCAAGCATCAGGGGCGGTTTTGAGCAGCAGCAGGGGAAATGGAAACCACGGAGTCTGCAGGAGCCATGCTGAGCTGAGAGGACTGAGTAAAGGTCAGGTAGCTAAGGCCAGTCTGCAGAGCCTGCACATCGGCGGGGAAGCCCCCTTTGCATTCTGCTGAGTCTGATCTGTGCACTCAGAGCTTGAAATTCCTCAGGCCAAGGAGAGCACTGCTAGAAGCAGTTAAGATGAACAGTTCCTGCAACCCACACAGAACTGGGCAGAGTCCATGCTCCCACCAACAGGTAGAAACTTCTAATGCTGAGGGTAGTGGATAGAGAACACCAACAGAAGTAGACCCAAGGATGACGGACGGATGGACATGGGTGAATTTGCAGACAAGGGCCTTGACATCCTTGGTATTCATAGCAAATACATGCCTTAGACTATAAAGAAAAATAGGGATGTAATAAAGAAATAAAAGATATCATTGGAAGAAAAAAACAAATTCAAAAGATGAAAAATGAAGCATTTGAACTGAAAAGGTACACAAGCTTTAAGAGAAAATAACTTGAAGACATAGCAATAAATACTCAAAAAGAAGAACACACAGAAGAAAGAAAGAATTCAATAAAAAGTCCAGGACAAGTCAATATCAAGAATACATGTAATTGTAGTCTGATAAGGATAGAGACAGATAGATGGACTGACAGATCAATTTCCAAATCAAGTAATTTCCAACAAATATTGCCAAAATTATGCAACTTTAATGGAAACTGAAACTCTGTATTTCAAAAAAGTTTAATAAAAAAACACTTAGTCTCAACATAAAGAAAATCCCTAGCAAGGTGGATGAAAATCAAATTGCTAAAAATCAGTAACTGAAAGGAAAACTATGTCACAGAAAACAAGAAAAAACAGTGGGTATAAAAAGCAATGACGTAGGCATCGACAGACCCCCCCCAACAGACAATGGACTTGGTCTTTAATATTTACCTAAGAGGCATGAAAACATATTTCATCAAATTACTTGTATATGAATGTTTATCAATATTTTTTCTTCATATTCCAAATCTAGAAATAGTAAGGACAAATAGATAAGATAACTTTCTTAATTAAACTGGGTAGTATGAGGTATAGGTGAGTAGGGAGAGTTCAACCATGATGTGCCTTCATTATGAAGATAAAGTCTGAATGTTCACTCTGGACTGGCCATAATCTCCCCGTCACCCGCAAGAACTAAAACTTTTCTTAACTTGTCTAATTCAGACATTTTAAAGAAAAATTTTATCAAGAAGTTTGTGTTTTATTATGGGAAGATAATTTTCTTCAACGAGCTGAAATTTCAATCATTGAAAAAAAGAGGCACACTAGTGAAGTGAAGGTTGGATCCACTACCTCCGGCCAAGTGCAGTCTGCATGTATCTGAGGACCCAGATATATGGCCTAGGCCCAGGCAGAACAACCAAAATGAGTAATTAAATAAATAGCAATGCATGTTCCTCCTCTCTTTTCCTGCCTGCTCGCCTTCATTCCTGCTGGGAATTTTTCTTAAATTAAAAAGAAAAAAAAGATAAAAAGCTCAGAGGAGGGAGCAAGAAGCAGAACTCAGTGAAAATTAATCCCATTCTCTATTTCTTCCATATTAACCTTCCAAGAGTAACATTGTGATGTCAGGATTACATTCAATCTTAAGAAATTACAGAACATATTATAACATGTGTGCTTTTTCTAGTTAATAAATTATTCACCTTTTTCTTGATGGATATGTCTATCCAGATTAACAAGTAAAGAAAATTCTGTGCCAGCACTTCTGAATAGCAGTTCAAGAATCAAAAATGCAAGTGAAAGTGCTAGATAATCTGTTTTTGTCTTCACATTTGTATATTAAATCCAATTTCATAATTTCTTTACCTGAATCTTTAAGGTGGGCTTATTTCTCAGAACTGACCTTTATCTTGCTAGAGGAGCATGTGTGTGCACATGTGCGCGTGCACACACACACACTTCTTTAAATGCTTTAATAAACATTCAATCTTTCTCATTGCCGTATCTCTATGTTGAAGAAACTAATTTTTTCCATTTGTACAACAAACTCAAATCGCAAATTAACACATCACTCATTTTAATAATTTCTACCTGAGTCAACACATTCATTAACCTCTAAATCCTGGGAGAATATCAAGTTTCCATTTGTACTTTTAAAGAATTGATGCAGAAAACAAGACCTGGCCATTTCCACAACAAAAAAATGCTAACCTTGCTGTCCCTAAGAAGTAATTCTCTCCTCCAGGTGCTGTTCATGCAGAATTGAAAAGGGAATGTAGGTGGGAGGCAGATGCTTGGAGACACCTGTTGGAGCTGGTGCAAGAGAGGGTGGAGGTGGGTCAGCTGCTGAGAAGGAAGTGAGAATATGTGTGGTATGGTTACGTGGGAGCAAGAAGGCAAATACAGCTCAGTGATTTCTTGTCAGGTAATTTATTTTGAACAAAGTTCAAAAGATAAGCAGTGTTGGATATTTGACTTGCGCTAATCCTGTTACTGAAGTAAAAACCATATGCCCATACTTGATCCTTCAATTTAAGGAGTTGTTTTGAAACCGAAAGGAAGGTGAAGCTTGAAGGGAGGGCAGAGAGTAACTGAACTCAATAATTTAGACAGTGTGACATTTCAGGATCTCACTGGTATCCACAGTTCATCTAATTCTGTGTCTGTGTGTCATGAGGGATTTTGAAAATAATTCTTGAAGGGTCATCAAAACCCAAAGAGAACAGAATGACTTTCCATGCCGAGGGTCAGTGACTACAAGCAGACTCCTGCGGTGCGCCCACCATTGGCCCAAATAGGCTCTGAATTCTACCATGGGGAATTGACCCTTGACCCCGTCAGCCATGTTCTTCTGGCACCAGAAAGGCATCTTGGGATAAGGCCCACAACCAATCAATATGTGGCATTCCTCCGAGACCAGCGATTGGGTCAAGCATTGGCATGTGACTTCAGCTGGTCCAATTAGATAGGATTTTCTGCAACTTGCAAATAGTCGCTCTGGGACTGAGCCCCGCCCACTACAGGTTCCACTGGCTTTTGTCTGGGATTCTGGACTGACCCTCCTGTTGGCGCGGAAGCTGCAGGCTGGGGATTCCAGCTGCATATGGGCACCCAGAGTCATTTTCAGTAGCTGCTCACAGAGGTAACCAACCTGTCATCCATCTCTCATCTGATTGGCAGGCAGAGGCAGACGTTAGACACAATATAATAAGTTCTGGGTCAAATTCAGTTACTACCTAGTGGAGAGAGGTGTAGTCATTTGGGATGTCAGTCTCAGTAAGAGATCAAAACAACACTCCTACTCCCTCCCGTGCACAGCAGAACCCCGAGCCACTCCCCTGTGTGCACAATAGGCCCTAAACTATTTTTTGTCCTAATTACACCTGACACTTTCTGCCCTCCCGTGAAAGTAATTGTGACTTCGCTTCTTCAGCACGCCATGCCCTTCACAGGACCCTTCCATCAAGAGAGTCGCATCTTCCCAGGAGGTACGAAGGGAAGGTACCATCTTTCCATCCTACAGAGGAGGAAACTGATGTTCAAAGGGATCTGGCCTGTTTGGCATCTCAAACTTTCCCAGGACAAGAATATACATCCTCAATCTTCTGAGGAAATATTTCTACTGCAGTATTTTTTATTAGAGCATCTTTCTTAATAAGCAGCTTTATGTACCTTCTTTCCAAACATTGCTTACACACTACAGCACTGTGATAAAGGGAACAGACTTTGGAGTGATTCTTGATCTTGGACTTCTGGCCTTTCCACTAAGCAAATGATCTTGAAAATGGGGCCCTTCTGCTTCTATCCTTACATTATTGTGAGAAATAATTTCCAAAATGTATGTGAATTGCAACTTACCAAATTTTTAGAGTTGCAACTTACCAAATTTTTAGAGTTGAAACCGGGACCAACAGAAGTGTTGGGTGGGGACAGGGGTGCTCCAGTTGTTGAACCAGGACAGCCCCCACTAACCGAGATGCAGGGTAACTGAACTGCACACGGGCCATCCTTCGCCTTCCCCGGAGTCTTCACAGTGTGGTGCCCCAGCTCCTCCTAGCAGACCACCTCATCTTCAGAACGGACCGCTGGCCTGTCTGGACCCCTTTGCTCCGTCTACAGCAGGCCTTCTCTCTACTCCACCCGTGAGCCCTGTCCTTATTCTCCATGTGTCCCCAACGCTAAGGGGAGAGACTGTAGGCAGCAAATGTGATGCAAAAGTGTCAAAGGTATGAGTTCGGGAACTGATGTCAGGAGTCAGTGAATGGATTAGCACAGCTCCTGGCCTCGAGTGAGCGTTCCACAAGGGAAGAGCATTTTTATAAATCTACCTCTTCCTGACATGTCCTACTCCTGGTGAAATATGCAGTGAGCCATTTCTGTGAAATGGTCATGTTTGCCCACCGTGGCCCATGGCCTTGCTCCTTCCCTGCCTCGTGCTCTAGAACTCCCAGACCTGCCCTGAGCACCCGCCTCAGGGGTGGTCACTTGAACCAGTGTCCTTGGCTGCTCACCTCGGACTTCCCCTCGGCACGGAGGGAGGGGCTCATTTACTCTGTGTCACCTCCCACACGCCTAAGTCTGTGACTCAGTTGCTTATTAAATACTTTTTCACTATAGATCAATAGATTACTACTTAGGAATGCTGCAGGGAAGAATGCAGTCCTGAAAAATAGGTGGTGCAGAAAACCTACTGTTAACCCATCGCAATCCCTGTGCAATAAGATGATCTTTTCAAGACACTTTACATCCATCCCTTAGCAGTACATTACCATAATGTACTTTCTTGCCATCTGCTATCCCACTATCCTACTAATTTTGGAGGTCTGCAGTATTTAGGATGCAAATGACATCACCTTGGACGTGCTTGTGAGCAGTGCACAACCTGTACAACCTTACTCGGCCATCTGGAGCCTGTTCTGGCAGGCTGAGGCTGGGGCACTCTCATGGGAACAGAGCCTGACACCTCTCTGGCAGCCAGTTTAGATGGTCACATGCCCCTCTCCTGACTCCCAATCGGGGTGTGCCCAGCACTTCCTTACCTCCTTACAAGATCTAGAGTGACTTCATCTACTGATAGTTTTGATGCTAGCACTATGAAATGGGATTTTTTAAAAGAAAATTAAATCAAGCAACAGAGCTATTGATAACGACACCCACATTGTGAGGTTGAACCATTATTCAAAAGAAAGTTTAAAAGACACAACAAATTTTACAGAGAAGTAAACAGTGCCACTCGGGGAAAAGCCAGGAGGGAAAGATCTGGAAAGATGGTGAGGTGACGTTTGGTTTTCCTTCTTCGTGGCATGACACCGCACAAGAACCGTCTGGGCTCAGCTACACCTGCTGTGACTGGACCGTCGCCTGCCCCCAGGCATGCTTCCCCTAGGGAGTGGGTAAGAGATGAGCAGAACTGAGAATGGGCTCGCCCTCACCCAGTCTCAGACCAGAGGTCACTCTCTCTCCATCTCTGCTGAAAAATGCCCAGTCCCCACAGGAGACTAGTGACCCTTCAGGGGCCCAGAAAACTGCTTAGCTCACAGACACAAGCTGCGCTGATATTTTATCTGGATTTCCACCAGCAAGTCAGAGCCAGCTACAGATGCAGTTCTGTTACCTAATATTGTGATCCTTTTTTTTTCCCCCTTTGCCTGAGAAGACAATTAGGTAATCTTATCAGGTGGAGTTTTAATGAGCTTGGCTATCAGTGTATGTGATCATCCCTTGTTATCTGTGGAGGAATAGTTCCAGGAATTCTTATATAAAATGGCATCATGTTTACATATAACCCCCATCCTTTAAATCATCTCTAGATTTCTTCTGATACTGATTCAATGTAAATGCGCTGGAAATAGTTGTCATACTGTACTGTTCATGACTAACAACGAGAAAAATGTCTACATGTGTTCTGTACCGATGTCACCGTCTACGGTCTACCTGCGTGGTGCAGTTTTCCGTCACCATGGGTGCAATCGTGGAGGCGGAAAGCCAACTACAGCACAAAGTGACCAGAGCTGGTACTATAAAGAAAGAGGAGACACGAAAGTTTAGTCCTTTTTCATAGAGGAAGCTGGAGGGTGATAGAAACAGGAAGGAACCATTTGTCTTCCTGACAAGACAGCCATTCTCGCAGTTCAAGATTCTGGTCCTCTGGTTGCAAATGGGACTCTGGTCACCCATTCAAGGAGTTTTTTATAGACACCGAAGTTTTGAATATAAAATTTTGCCTATAAAATGCATTATGCCTTTAAAATGCCATATCCAACATTATTTTCACAGGAGCGTGCTTTTGAGTGCGGGCATCAGAGGTTCAGGAGAGGTGTCCCTGGTACAGGCTTTGATGATGAAACATTGCAAAAGCAGTAAATATCCAGAAGGGGAAAGGGGCAAGAAACCTCAGAGGGTCATTCCTTCTACTTCCCAGCAGGAAGGTTGACTGGCCAAGTGGTGTCAGGAAAGAAGTAGGTGTGAGGTGACAGGTGGAAGGGACAGAAGAGAGCTGTTCCTCACCTGGACTTGGTATCCACACAAGCATCTGTCTTAAATTTACCAGGGTATTTTTAAACACCAGACTCTCTTGCTTTCTAATCTGTTTTTTGAAGTACAACTCTACCTTGGATTTTTTTGTCTTCCTTTATCTACAAATAAAAAAGAATTGAACACAAGTAAACTATGAATTTCTTTCCTAGGATTTCACTGCTGTAAAATATGATGTCCGTCTGTCATGTGTCTGTCCATCCGTCGGTCCATCTTTCCATGGATTTGTGGATGTAGAGTATCTGGAATGATACATCTCTAGTGAAACCCATGATACTTTCGGGATGGTGGGATTTGGGATTTTTTGTGTTTAAGATTTTTCTAATGAATATGCGTTTTTTGAAATAAAAACAGCCTTTCAAGAACCACTCCCAGGCACTGAGCAGACAGTAACAGACTGCGGAGGGCAGTGGGGAGCTGGGGAGACAGGTTGATCAGGAGGCCAGGTGGGCTCAGGCCTGTGCTGAGTGGGGCTGCAGAAGGGAGCCTGTGCTTCGCACACCCAGGTGAACCAGGGCCTAAGGGTAATTAATGGCAGGTAATGGAGAGGAGCCACAGGTGTGCTGCCCAGAGGCGCTGGGCACCTGGCCACGGCTGGTCTGTTAGCGCCATCTGCTGGGCACTCCCGGACTGTCTGCGTGATTCTCTCGAAAGGAGAAGTTCAAGTCCTTTGAAAACGCCTCCTTGGGCCTGCCCTGGTGGAGCAGCAGTGAGGTCAGTCGCCTCTGAAGGGCTGAAGCCAGATACCCCTGGACTCGAGTCCCCATCCAGGGGAAACAAGTGTAAACAACAACTGCCTGCCTGCCTATTCGCTTTCATTTCTGCCTGCACCTTTCCTTAAAAAAAAAAAAAGAAAAGAAAAAGAAAAAGCCTTCTGGGCTAACCCTGGTGTCCCAGTGGTTAAGTCCATCACCTCTGGTCAGCACAGTCCACGTACATCCCAGAACCAGGGTTCACACCCCAGGACCAGGGAGAACAACTAAGATGAACAACTAAATACAAAGAAACATTGCTTTTTCCTCCCTCTCTGCCCAATTGCCTGCTCACATTCACTCCTGCCTGTGAAAAGTGCGCTGGACTCTGCAATGAGCAAGTAAATCCAAGCGTCTTTCCTTGCCGTGTCCGCAGCAGGGATCCAACCGCAGAGGCTGTGGCCTGGGCAGGGGCGAGGGCAGGGAGCGGTCTGTGGACCCTGCTCCCGCTGGTCGGCCACCAGGTCCACCTGTTTGGAAGCACCCTCAACTTCACCACTGCCCTGGCACCTCTTTTTCATTTGCTGGAATAGTACTAGAAAGAAAACATCTCTCCTGTTCTTACTTTGAGACAAGAGACTTGCATGTGTGGCTCCCTCCTTTAAATCTCCAAGGAACCCCATGAGCTTGTCTGCGGAGGAATGAGGGCATTTGAGGGCTCAGGAAGGCGGCGAGCAGCCTGTCCTCACCCTGAGGCTCACGTGCTGTCCCGTCTGGAGGGAGAGCAGGGGGCAGCAGGCTCCGAAGGCCTGCCCACGCGCTCCCTTGCCCGGCTGCCCGGAGGGGAGAAAGTGCTGCTCTGGTCCTTTGCTGACCAGCAGGACAGAAGCGGAGATCCTCTGCAGGCCAGGACTCAGGCGTGGCATTTCTAAGCAGAATCCCCAGCTTATAGGAGATCAAGGTGGGATTCAGGAACAACTGAATTCTCCTTGTGTCCTAAAGAGTTCAAACTCGTGCTAGTTAGGATTCCCCGTGGTGATGGCTCAGCTGCCCCTCCAACATAAAGGTGAATTTTTCTTATTTTCAGAAAGAGCATTATTTCCCCAGATGACAGCCTCCCAATGACTTTAAGGGGGTATCAAACAGAAGCTGAAAACCACATCTTCGCTCTCTGTTGTCATTCAGGGCTCATCACCCAGCAGAACAGTCGGCAGCAGACGTCTCTGATGGATGTGGAGACGTTCGGGCGCCAGGCCATACATATTAATGGTGTTGACAGAGTCTTCATGACGGGCCAGGCCACCCTCACCTGCAGCAGAAGCGCCCGGAATTCTACCGTGTGGTTCGCAGACGACAGCCTCCACGTTCCTTCATGAGCGTGTTTAGCTGCGTCTGTTTTCCCTTTCATCTTCAGGAATGACCCAGCAGGCACGGTGGCCCGCAGTGGACGGACACAGGCCAGCTGAAGCCCCATCTTCTTGGGTTTTCCCATTTTTTGTTTCCACTTAGCTGACGTCGCCTGCATGCTTGCGGCAGCCTTCTGCCTTCCGTCGTCGTTACGATGCAAAAGGAAGCAGCCTGCCGCCATGCCCTGTTTCACGTTTGTAGACTGTTTGTCAGATGCTCGGTGCTGTTACTGACTGTTACGAGCTGTGGGTGCGGGGATTGACCCTCCCAGGGCAGCGGCCACGGTCTGGAAGCTGCAGACGCAGCATCTACCCAGGCCCGGCGAGTGTACTGCCTACAGACCAGCGAGGACTGGGCTCGGGGGTCATTCACACAGGGCGTGCACCCGAAGCAGGGTTGGGTGGCAAATGACCTGTCTTGTAGGTTAATGACCACAGGCCAGTGCCCACGACCGTCCTGTGCTGTCAGGGTCTTCTTGCTTCTCTGGGGAGGTCACTTGCATGTGTTCTGTTCAGAGCATGTCTCCCCTTTGGGGGCTGTCTCTAACTAGGGAGCTTCTCCTGCAAGACCCCTGAAGTGCATGTGGCTTTATGACCCATGGTGGAAGCAGGAAGGTTGCTGTGTAAGAGAGCACCTCCTTGGAATGTGAATATAAAAAACAAACAAAGGAGCAGATGAAACAAAACCAACCCTTGGACACTGGCAACAGAACTGAGGTCACCAGTGGGGAATGGGATGGGGGTGGGGACAAGTGGTGGCGGAGCCCACTGGACACTGGGGAAGAACACTTGGTGACTGGGTGGAGGGCAGGGTGTGTTGACAAATATCTGAGGAAGAGGGACACTGCACATGTGGAGAACCTATACACGGGAGTTATTTTTAATGTATAAAATCAAAGTTATTGCGATAATTTTTTTTTTTTAAGACACCTCTTGTTCCCTGTGAAAGTGGCTACTAGTGATTGGGCTATTTAATAAAGTGAGATCAAGGTAGGCGGTCTCTTTTCTTAATGTATTTAATCATCCCTGTGACTGTCACCAACCCCACAAACTGCCAAAAGGTAGCCTCTCTGGGGAACTTGCCAACCGCTCTTAGAATGAAGTAGCTGCTAGACATCGATTTTCCTTTTTTTAAAGGAAAGATGCAGGCAGGAATGAAAGTGAGCAGGCAAGATGGAAGAGAGAGGAGGAGGAAGCAATATTTAGTTTATTTTTATTTAATTGTTCACATTGACTGCTCCCCACAAACCCGGGTCTTGAACCTGGGACCTTGGGATGTATGTGGGACTGCTCCCAGGTGTATTAGACCACTTGGCCACCAGGGTAGACCCTTACACATTGATTTTATTTCTTATAATAAATGTCTTTGCTTTCAGAGAAAATTATACTCACGGCAAGTTGCCAAAATAAGAAAAATAAACTACATAGCGCCGTGTGTAGTGAAATCAATTTGTGTGTCCATCAACTAAAGAATAAATTAATAAAAATGAATTCTGTATTGGAGTTAAAATTTATTAACCATAGCTGCATATTTCCTTACTAAATTAATTTTCAAACATGGGCATAAAGGGCGAAGTCACAGATGGCAAGCATGGTAATGCCGTTTATAAATATATGTGTAACAATTGTATGCATAGTTGGTAGATTCCTAGGTAGATGCCCATAAAAGCATGCATTGGGAATGATAGTGACTATCTTTGGAAAGAGAGAGAAAGGCTGAAAGCAAATCAGGAAGGGACACATAGGACTTCTAAACAATTTATAATATTTTATTTTAAAATATCAGAAGAATTATGCTGAACTATTAAGAGGTGACCGATCTGAGTGCCGAGTCCTTGGATGAGTACATATAGAAAACGTAGACATCTGTAATTTGGCTTTTTATTTTGACTGAAACATACCTCACCAAATCTCTCTTATTGGAAGTATTCTGTTGCTGTTATTTTAATCTCAAGTACATTTTTCCAGTGTAAGTGCTTTGAGACATTTCCATCTGACTCTTTAATCATCTCCTAACAAGTCCTCCAGCCCATTATGCTACTTTCCAACCACAGGGGAATAATCTTGCGTTTTATTTCTCCTTCCTTTTCCTTAAATAAAAGCTACCTTACTAACTGGACTGGGTGACCTTATTTTTGCTTTGCCAACACTTTCCCAGAGCTGAGAACGATATATCTTGATCACGAACAAGCATGGTGAGTACTCGCACTTTCTCAGCTGCCAGCCCCACAACTATTTCTCACTTTAACAAGCCACGCTAGCGCTCAGCCTCCTGGATGTTATCAGCTGCATCGAGACCAGGTCCAGACACAGTTAAGACAACTGCTGTAATTATTTTTTTCTTTGCTTCTATCTGCCTGACAGTATTCCGAGCCTTTCCAGAAAATGATGGCTCAAAATCATTTTCAACTATCTCTCTAAATATAATCTTTAGAAGATGCTCCTTATTTTGTTTCTTCCTTGCCCTTGATAAAATACTTTTATGCAGAATGACTTATGGGGTCTGGTTCTATTTAAACCTCCAGAAATCAGAAGAACCCTGGTGTGGGTGACAGGAAATAATGGGTCTGTACCCAGTGGCGGGGGGTTTTCAATCTGGTTAACTCCCTCGAAGGGTCCTGAGTTAAGGGTTTGGGGAGAATGTTCATGTATCTGTAGGTTTGTCTGAGAACAGAGAGCAGGAATGTGTAGTTTTAATTTGCATAGCATAATGTGAACTTTTGAATAAAAACAACATACTCCCAAGATTCAAAATTCAAAAGTGTGAAAAAAGATAACTGAAAATTCTTCCTTCATTGTTGCCCCCAAATCCTCAGCCTACCTACGTTGTCAGAGATGTTCTCTATGGCCATGCAGAGAGAGTGTGTACATGCTTTGACACAAGGGTGCACACCGTTCACTCTTTTCTGCTTCTAGAACATTCCATCACAGGCTCAAAAGGAAGGGGAGCTCTGTCATGCAGACACTGGAAAGCTCGGTCCTGGGAGAGAGGACAGAACCATTGTCAGGCTCCCTTTGCCCCAGGGCCTGCCATGGTGTCCTCTTGTGGCCCAGAAGGTGAGTGGTGTGAGGACCAGGGCATAAGGAGCCTACTGGACTGGTCACCGCCACCAAGGAAGGGAGCCTCCAGGACCCAGATGCAAGCTAGCCCACGTGGAAGAGCAGAATGTGACACTCGCCAGAGAAAAGTTAAGACTTTCAACCATGTTGGGATAGATGCTTCCCAAACAGCTGGATGAGCTATCATCTGTGTGGAACAAAAGTGTATACTGCAAAGAATGTTGACAAACACATATCATTATTCCATGACGAGCATGATCAAAACATGAAACTTCTGTCACCCCAAACATTCCCTCTGCCTCTAGTTGCTGGTCCCCTCTCCACATCTTTCACCATCACAGTCACTAGCACCTTTTCTCATAGTCTCTCCATTTCAAGAATTTTATATAAATGGAATCATACAGTATGTATTCACTGCTCTGGCTTTTTCGATTAGCACAATTCTTCTGAGATTCAGCCATGCACTTTCGTCTGTTGGGTGGGTAAATCACCATTTATTTATCCTTTATCAGTTCATTAATTTTTTGGTTGTTCCTAGCTTTGGGCAAAAATGAATGAAGTGGCAATAACATTTGTGCTTAAATCTCTGTGTGCACATGCCATCCTTTGTCTCTGGTAAATACACACACATGAAATGACTGGATCCTGTTTTCAGTACATGTTGAACCGTGTGAGAAGGTGCCAAACTGTTGTCCAAAGTGGCGGTGTGAGTTTGCATTCCCTCCAGGACGATGTAAAGATTCCTATTGCTCTAAGTCCTAGATATTACTTGATATTGTCAGTCTTGTTCTTTTTACCCACCCTCTGGGGTGTGTAGTGATTTTCACTTGTGTTCCTCTACTGGCTGTATTGACCATCTTTTCATGTGCATCTGAGTGATGTGTGTATTTTCTTTGTTGTCATAACTTCCAGTTTTGGCCATTTGGGCTATTTAGTTTCTATTTGACTATAGGTGTTCTTTATACAGTCTTGATACATCTTTTATCAGATATAGATTTCTCAATCTTTGGCTTGTCGCCTATTCAAAAACCAGTGATTGTCTATGTTTATAACTCTAGACACTAGATTCATTCCATTGATCTATTTCTCTCTAACAAAACCATATCATCTATAGTGTGATAGAAAGCCTTGATATCAGATTGTATAATTACACACTTTTGCTCTTTTGTTTTTCAATTTATTTTTCCTATACCAGATCCTTCGCAAGTTCAAGCATTGATTGCAATCTTTTGTTCATTCGCCACCACCTGCATGTAGATGTTGATGTGAGTGTGTAAGTGTAAATATACAGACAGAGTTGTTATTTTGTGAAGCATATGTCTGAAAGGAGTCACCCAGCCATCACCAGAAGTAGAATCACCATTACTAATGCTTTAAAGGTAGCAATTGTTACAATGCACTCAGTAATATGGAGAATGAAGCTCAATTTTTCAAGGACTGTTAAAAATGACAATGGGGATCAATTTTCTCCAAGAAAGTAAATCATCCTCCTTTAATTCAGTCATCACCAACACTAATGATACCTCAAAACACCAGTAATGATTTCAGCATGCAATATCAAGATAAGTAAGTACATGAATGAAAAATAGATAAATCAGGATCACAGGGAAAATAAATTATTAGTCAAGTGAAAAAAACCACAAAGAGACTATTGACCAAAGGTAGTTCAATGCACATTACTTAAGCACCTGAATGTGAAAATACTCTTGGAGATGTGAAGACAAGCCACATAAGATCTCTACTCTTGTAAATCTTTAAATACACTGGAATAGTTAAGAGAAACCCAGGAGAATAGAGCTATCTCCTAAAGTTCAACTACAAATAAGCAACAACCCAATTCGAAAATCAGCCAGGGAGTTGAGTAGAAGACACAAAAATGGCCAAAAGCACATGAAAAGATTATTGATGATTAGGGAAATACAAATCAAAACTTCAATGAGATAACCAATTCACACTCATTAGGATGACTACTATCGATAAGAACAGAAAAACAAATGTTTGTAAGGATGTGGAGAAATTGGAACCCTTATGCACTGCTGCGGCTGTGTAAAACGTTACATGCAATTGCTATGGGAAGCACAAACAATAAATAAAATAAGACGGTGGATGTATATGATGGATGACTCCTTAAAAACTTAGAGTCATAATTACTACATGATCTATACTATATTATGTGATGGTATAGCAATTCTACTTCTGGGTATGTCCCCGAAAGAATCGAAAGCCGGATCAGAGAGACAGATACATTTGTGTTCGTAACAACATTATTTACAATGGCTAAAATGTGGAACACTACCCAAGTGTCCACTAAGACGGACGAATGGATGAAGGAAGTGTGGTCTATACATACAGCAGAGGAGTATTCAGTCTCCAGAAGGAAAAGCATTCTGATCATGCTGCCACCTTCAACATCCATTAATCCGTTTATCAATGTATGAAACTTGAGGCTATTATGCTAAGTGAAATAAGTCAGCAGAAGATAAATACTGTATGATTCCATTTATATGCGATTCTTAGAAAGGTAGTTGCCAGGGGCAAGAGAGAATTATTGTTTAATGAATATAGAGTTTCAGTCTAACAAAATGAAAATAGTTATGGAGATGAATGGTGATGATAATTACATCACATTGTAAATGGATTTACTGCTACTGAACTGTACACTTAAAATGGATATGCTGATAAATGTTGTTATGTATATTTTACCATTATAAAAAAAATTGAAAATAAGAGAAATGGAAGTCCAGAAACACACTGGCATGCTGAATATCATTTCAGTAAAAAAATCGGGTGTTATTCTTGAAACTTTCAATTTATCCGGTGGTTTTCAGGGCTTCTTTCTCAGTAGGACAGAAATTCAGTGGAAGAAATCTTTAGTGGCTCCTGAACTCTCCAAGGGTTACATCCCCTTAAGTCAAGAGCTCTCCTTCAGGAAATGTGCATTGCACAGAATCCAATCAATTAAAACCCAATGATTCCATCACATCCCCTCTTTGGCGCATTGTATTAATTCCAACAGCCTCAAAATCGTTACTCTAGGATGGTCGCTCCACAGCGATTAGGTATCAAGTCAACTTTACCAGACAATTGCGTCCCCCCTGTGGAAGTCTTCCTGAAGTTCTTTTCTTGGACACATGCTTTGGTCTATATTGCCTTGGTTATAAGTGTACAGGGTTGCCCCAGAAAACACCCTCTAGATAGGGAGTGGAGCTTTTTGATGCTCTGAGTGATTTCCTTTGGTTTCAGCACGGGCCCCGGGCAGTCCCCACCGCCTATACAGGTGTTCACTGATATCTGAAAGTTACTTCTTATTTAGTACAATTTTTTTTTTTTTGATTTCGGCATCTAGGAGTGCTATTGTCCTTCATTATATGGAAAAACTGGGGACACTCCCAGACCCCAAAATAACCTACCAAATCCTACCATGTAGGACTCTTCCACTTTCCAATAGCAGGGAAGCTGGAGAGGCCCAAACCATGTACCAGGTTCTGAAGTCTCAAGGTCACTGCTGTTTTGGCCTTTGGGTATGTGGATATTCCAGATCTCTGCAGTTCTACCATCTAGGCTAATCCTTGATTTCCAAATTAAAACCAAATGGAAAAATAACCAGAAAATCTAAAACAACTCAAATATCCTGACTGTGAATTTCTTTGCATACCAGTCTCACTGAATAGCATGCCTTATTGATCAGAAATTCTAGTCCTGCTCACAGCATAATGTTTTAAAACAATTTGCATGTTCAGGAAAAATAACTTTGATAACAGATTTATGCTCCCCTCCCCAGACTCTTGTCCCCTTGTGCTTCTTCAAAGAAGGAAGCCTTAGAAACAGAGGATAGAGAAGCTAAGAAACTTAATCCCAGTCTAATACTTTTACCTTTGATTTTGCAGAAGACAAGGAAATACAAAGAAACTCAACTCCTACTACCTGGTGGGGAGGGGTGAGCACATATCCACATCTTGATCAAATATTTCCAGGGATTTTAAAGACAAACTCAGAATCCACCTCCCTTTGACTTTTGCTCCCACTTTGACCCACTTTCTTCCCATCATCATTCAAACAGATAAAAGTCCTAAGATTCCACAGGAAGGAAAGACTGTGACTCTCAGAACCAGACTGAGAGCCAGCAAGTCCCAACAGGACTTCAGTGTCGCCAGGGAACAAAGGTCTTCCAGGTTAGAGAGTGACTGGGTCCTCACAGCAAGGAGCCCGGGGATCATGTCTCTTCTCCCGAGTCCCGCCTTCCTGGTCTCTGCCGTAGTGTCACACTTGCTGGCTGGAGAACACAAAGAGGAACGGCAGGACAATCACATTGTCTTATATCTCTCCTGCAAAGTCACGGACTGTGTGCTGACAAGCCTGTTCACAGGAAGATTAACTGACTCCATCCAAAAAATGAACCTTCTGCTAAACAGACTTATTAATAAGTGAAGGAAGCTACAGACCACATTCTGGATGAATGAATACCCTTAAGTAATGGGAGCCAGCTGACCGTTTCCTGTTCCCAGTGCAAGTGGTTTGCAGTGTGTGAGCAGGCTGGCTCTTAAACAATAATTCCTGAGACAGAAGCAACACTTTCCACTCCTAATCTCCCATCTAAGTCAACTCACCCTGTAGTGCTCTTTCAGTTCTTTCTAATCGCTGATGTCATTCTGACTGTACCAACAGTTTTCTCATTATTCTCCAGCCTTCTGACAGTGTGGTCTTCCCAGCAGGCCCTGTTTCAAGCAAAGGTCCTCTGAGAAGTTGGGATCAGGGAGGTAGCAGAGGCAGCAGTTGGCTTCCCGCTAAAGCTTTGAAATTGTGCTTGCTTGTGTTTTTATACCAAAAGAACCTTATGAAACTGCTTAGATAGTATAAGAAGAACCTCTTGAATTATATTTGAAATAATAATAAGGGTAGCAACAATGATAATGATCAATAGTCATACTCTAAGTAGTCATCATCGTCAGTTATCTTCCAAAGGTCATCAGCAGCACACGTAACAGTAACAAACAGCTATGCACTGTATGACTGCTCAGCATGACAATAATAATGAAACTGATAACAATTTTCTCCAAGTGACCGACATCATGATCATCACTGCTCTGAATGACCATATCACCATTAATTATCATCTAAGTGGCCATCGTTATCTTCATTAGCATCACCATCATCATTCCCTTCATCACATCATCATAACCATCATCATCACCATTATCATCATCATTATTGGCCAACATAACTTACAAACCTTGTTTCAATGTATTCTTCCACATCCACTGAGAAATCTTTCCCAGACACTCCAACCAGAGATCTGCATGACAGCCCTCTCACAGGACCCTTATATGGTGAGATACATTCACTCTCAGCAAATGGACACTGCATGGTGTCAGGTACAAGGAGTGAAGTAGCCCTGTCCCTGGACATGTATCGCTCGGGACATGTATCTCTCCTACAGGGATATTTGCTGTTTTGACCATGGACTTCAAATAAGAGTTGGACCAAAGGAATGAATGGTGGGACTTGTGTTCCCAGGTACAGCATGAGAATGTCCTGGATCCTCCAGTGGGGGGCATGTAAAGAGGGGACATGACTCCTGCTCTCTAAACCATGGCTTTATGTCAGACCTCACCAACTTCTCTTCCTTCACAGTCCTTCTCACCATTCACAAAAGGCTACCGAACAGCAAAAGCAGAGACTTACATTTTACAAAGTCTTCTAGCCATCATTATTTCTATTTGATTAAAACCCCATTTGCCTACACCTTCTAGGTCATTCTGATTGTTGGGAGGTGAGTTAAGAATGAGAATCTACGAAGGGTGTCATCAAAGGCATTTTCTTGTTCCTCTACTATGTTCGCACCACCTGGTCAATAACAGCATGTACCCGGGAGAGTTCATGCAGAGTGAGTCTGAATTTCACTTGCTGGAAACACAGTCCATGAAATAGCAGAAAATCAGAAGGTTGTCTTTATTTTACAGGCATGTAAGACAAAAATGTAAGGACATAAAATCAGACTCAGAACAGCAAGTAAGCAGAGATGACACAGAAAACTGAGAAGAATCACAGGAGAGTGCTGGAAATACCAGGTGTCTAAGTCTCTGGGTCTCCAGGTGACACTTGAAGGAACTGATTAGATGCCATCACCATGACTGGGCACCGGCTCTTCCTCTAATGTCTGCAGAACAGACTCCTCATGCATCTCTCAGTCTCCTGTCACCATCCTCCAAGAGACTTTTTGAACCTCTCCTGAAAGAGCTCCAGCAGACACTCACACTCACCACCGTATCACACACACCCCAACACCCCACAGTCTCTCCAGTACATGTTTTCCTTTTTTATGAACTTTCAGTATTGATTTGTGGCCCTAGAGAGGTTCAGTGAATACACACACACCACACCCACCACCAGAGTTCCAGTGCCGTTCACCACTAGATGCCAAATGGACTAAGTCTGAAAAAGAAAAAAATACCAGACGTTTTCATTCAGAAGCAAAATATGCAGAAACAAAGTCAACTTTCCATCAAAATGCAACAAACATTATCTGAGACTCTGATTTCAAAACTGTGGTTAACAGAGAAGTGGGCACAGGAGGGAAGCTGGGTGAGATGGAATCAAACTGAGTGGTGATTGGAACTCTCAGCTGCTTTTTATCTGTACTATAGAGTCATCCCTAAGATGATCTCACTTATGTGTATGCCTCTGTCTGCAGTTTCTACCAGCCTCTAGCCATCTGGCATCTAATTGTGTTTAATCCAGCTCCTTGCAGTGTTCCTAGTGTCTGCAGCAGGCCCTGGCACTCAGGTGGTGTTTGAATGAAAGACTGAACCCACTTACTTTGCCGATGAGCAACCTGAAACTCATAAACGCTAAATGACATGGCCACCCAGTTCCTCCCTGCAGAGACGGGACTCAGGCCAGAGCCCTTGACAGTTGATGGTTCAGTCCTGACACTCGGGAGTCTGGAGTGGGAACAACTCTCATGCTGATGATTTGAAGATACAAAAGAAGGCAAAGATAAGAGACTTATGATGGGCAGTCTTAAAACCCAAGCTGTTTAACCATGAGGCTTCTTTAAAGAGTGTGTGAAAATGGTCCCCTTTTGCAAGGACGTGAGAAAGTCAGAAAATGATTTCACACCAAAGGGCATGACCTAGAGTTGCCACCAAAAGGGAGCGGAGTCTGAGAGTGAGATCCAGTGACAAGGATCTTCTCCACAGCGAAACCCCTGTAAGGAAGCCAAAGAGTGTCTGTGTTATTTAGCAAAACAAATATGGCCCTATGCCCTTGAGGCGAATTGCTCCTTGGAGCGCTGGGCTAAGTCACCTGCAGTCTGGTCTGGAAAACAGCTCCAGACTCATGCTCAGGGCAACCCAGTCACTTGCACACGTGACAATCAGCCGAAGCCTCCGGACACCACACGCCACGGTGGGAACAGAGTTGACTTGTGATCAAATAGCCCCGACTCAGGGAGAGCAGAGAAGGGAGGCCCTGCTGCTGGCCTGTCCCCCAACCCAATCTGTGACCTCGAGACCAAGTCAGAGGAAGACCCCAGTGTCCAGTGGTCCCTCTCAC